>JASVEL010012972.1:940000-1193921 GCA_032618575.1 Nicotiana noctiflora
AGAGAGTCTTACGGTGAAAACCTTTACAAGCACCCTAAGGCGACGGGAGGTTGAGAGAAATGAGAGAATCTCATTAGTGAAAACCTTTTGAAGGGCACTATGAGGTGACAAGGCGAGATGGTTACAAGGTGTCTGCATGAGACAAGGTTGGGACATTCATTTGCTTCTAGCAAAACGCAGCCGTCAGAAAGTGATTGACATAAATAGACTGGGTAGATTAATCTCGAAGGCATGGCATAACCATTAGATCAGTTATACATTCAGATAAGTTTTTCCCAGTTTTGAGTTTAGAAAAGTTTTCCCTTTCTTTTTGTCATTCGCGGTCAGCATTCTTTATTTCATTTTTATCTATCATTTTTCTCTCTTTTTAAAGATTTTTATGTCTATGTCGAAAATTGACTTTTCAAAGCTTACTACCAAGTCTCCCAAAGCGGTACAATAAAGATGAATAGGCGTGGAACAAGGCAATAAGGCAAAAGTCGTTCGGATATTACGATTGGAACGACAGGTTGATTGGAAGGTTCACAGGAATTACGGAGTAGGGTGGAGACATATTACACATCCGGAAGATAGTTTCTCACAACAGATCACTGACTAAGAGGGTCGGACCACACTGAAGTTTGGAATAAAAAGGAGAGATGAGATATCCTGTTGGAAAAAGCACCATCCACCAGCAAGTATCAACGTCGTCCCCAAAGTTCGGGGAAGGCAAAGCAGCTAAAAGAGAAAAGGAAAATTGCCCCAGCAAGAGCGGCATGACCACTCACGGCGTTTTGAAACTAACAATTTTTCTTTGATTTAAAGCAGGAAAAGAGGGTTCGTCGGCGGAAAAGTATGCCACGTAGAAGGTTATCAAACTGGGGCAGAAAATTTTCTCCCATTGCGAACATTTTCTTGAAAGCAAATACCCAGTAGATAAGGATAGAAAGCAATACAAGATTTTGGGAAGAAGGAAAATACCAGCTTCGAACGGAGTAGTTTTGAAAGACGTCAGATAACACGAGGAAGTGATCTTTGAGCATAGTACCATCCCCAGCAGTTCTTGGAGAAATGAAACACTGATTTTCGAGATTTCCCCAGCAATATTACATACCATAAGTTTTTTTAGGAAGCAAAGCACAAGTCCCGAAGGAGGTTGGGAAAGAGGAAGAGGGAAAAGGGAGTCCCTGCCAGGGTAATCCCCAGTCAATGAAAATTCAACCCCCAGCGAGCCCGGGAGAGAATCAAGGTTAAAGGAAGCAGAAAAAGAGGAAATAAAGAATACTTCCCCAATAGCATTATCTCTAGCAGGTAAGTAAATAGTTCCAAGGATATCCCTAGCAGTCAAAGGAAAAATAACACGACCCAGGAAGAAAGCATTCCAAAACAAGGTAATTCAGAAGAAAAGGTGGCCAAAGAGATGATGCAGGAAGAAGAAAATGGTACATGAAGCAAAGGAAGGCGATATGGATGAGATGGAGTTAGTGAGTTATAAGTTGAAATCAGGAAGCCCGCCTGAAGAATGGAGTGGCGATTTAGTTTTGAAGTTGTAAGTTGAAGTCAGGGAGCCCGCCTGAAGAATGGAGTGGCGATTTATTCTGAAGTTGTAATTGGAGTCAGGGAGCTCGCCTGAAGAATGGAGTGGTGATTTATTTTTGAAGTTGTAGGTGAAGTCAGAAAGCCCGCCCGAAGAATGGAGTGGCGATTTAGTTTTGAAGTTGTAGTTGAAGTCAGGGAGCCCGCCTGAAGAATAGAGTGGCGATTTATTTTGAAGTTGTAATGGAAGTTAGGGAGCCCGCCTGAAGAATGGAATGGCGATTTATTTTGAAGTTGTAGTTGAAGTCAGGGAGCCCGCCTGAAGAATGGAGTGGCGATTTATTTTGAAGTTGTAATTGGAGTCAGGGAGCCCGCCTGAAGAATGGTGTGGCAATTTAATTTTGAAGTTGTAGTTGAAGTCCGGGAGCCCGCCTGAAGAATGGAGTGGCGATTTATTTTGAAGTTGTAGTTGAAGTCAGGGAGCCCGCCTGAAGAATGGAGTGGCGATTTATTTTGAAGTTGTAGCTGAAGTCAGGGAGCCCGCCTGAAGAATGGAGTGGCGATTTATTTTGAAGTTGTAGTGGAAGTCGGGGAGCCCGCCTGAAGAATGGAGTGGCGATTTATTTTTGAATTTGGTTGAGGAAAGCGGTTGAATGTAACGGAAATACCAATTTATTTTGAAGTTGTAGTGGAAGTCGGGGAGCCCGCCTGAAGAATGGAGTGGCGATTTATTTTGAAGTTGTAGTTGAAGTCGGGGAGCCCGCCCGAAGAATGGAGTGGCGATTTTATTTTGAAATTATAGTTGAAGTCAGGGAGCCCGCCTGAAGAATGGAGTGGCGATTTATGATTAGAGTTTGTCGATAAAGTCAAAAGCCTGCCGGAAAAGCAGAACGACATCTCCGTTTCTAAGATTTGATAAGGATAGTGAAGAATCGGAAAGTGACAGAGTATAACAGAAATCCCCAGCATGAATCCAAGTTCATAATCAGAAGGAAGGCAACAAGGGTCAGAAAAGATAGATTCGGACTCCGAAAGAAAATAGTTCGAAGATCACAAGGAAGGGACCAACGGTCAGAGTTCGGCAATCAAGATAGGCCGAAATAACAATTGGCAGAAGAGAAGAAGCATCAGAAGGAACATCAAGTCCGACAGGATGGCAAGGAACATGACAAGATCAAGTTGAAAAGATAGATAAGAGTTTGTAATACTGCAACTTAGTCTAGCTTCTTATTTTTTCGTTTAGCACGGTGTAATAAGGAGATCAGTTAAGCAGTGGCATCAGCAGCAACATCAGTAACATCAAGATAACAGCAGTCATGGTAGTCCCAGCTACCAAAACTTTCCGAACTACATTGACTTGATTCCCTTTTAGCCAGGGATATGTAGGAGACCTTCTGAAGCAAAGGTTCGGTCAAACTTTTCCAAAAAAAAAATGCTTCATACGGAGTGCTCAAACGGGCAAAAATCGCTCTTATCCGCTCACTTATCTTTGCACGAAAACTCTTCGTGTTTACGCGCAAAGAGGGGCAGCTGTGAGCACGTAATTTTTCCCCTATATGAGAATCACTCCCAAAAATTCAAAATAAAATAGTTTTGGGTTGTGTGTGATTTTTCTTGTGGATTTTGTGTTATTTTTCTTTTATTATTTGTATTTATCTGTGCGTGTTTGTTTGTTTAAAATTAATAAAAAAATAAAATAAAATACAAAAATATGTCACATTTGATATTTAGGATCTAATTATACAACTAGGAGTAATCAAGTTTGTCTTACAAAAATGAAAACCACAAAAGTAGGCGTCCTTCGCATTTTTTAGCATTTAATGTTAAAATTGTGCAATTTTATATTAGTTGGTATTTATTATGTATAATAATTATTGTTAGGAGTTTAATTAGTGTTTTTTGAGTTAACTTAGTTTATAACTTAATTTAGAATTTTAATTTTATTAATTAAAAGAAAAGAGAAAAAATAAGAAGAGCAAACTCGGATTGGGCCAATTTTCGGAATTAAAATTGGGCCCAAAAATTAATCCTAACCCAACCCAAATATCCCAAACCCTACACTTATACATCAGCCACCATGTTACATTTCTCTTCCATTTTGAAATAATAGAAGACTAAGTCTTCTTCTCTAAACAACTAAAAGCACTAGAAAACCCTAACCTAGCAAAACCCTAGCCGCCAATGACCACCATCCACCTGCCGCTAACGACCCTTCACCTCCGACAGCAGCATCATCGTCATGTCCAGCAGCAGCCATGGCTGCCATGAACGACGAAACAACCATGTCCGAACAGCCATGGCTGCGTCTTCTCCGTCACCGGCAACAACTTGTTCCGTCATCTTGTCCGTCAACCATGCTGTCCATCGACCAGCCATGGAGTTCGCCTTCTCCATCGAGCAGCTGCTGTCTGTCCATCCAAACAATCGAGCAGCTGCTGTCCGTCCAAAAACAACTACGACCAGCTGCTTTTTCTCCAACAGTCATGGCATCTCCGTCGTCTTTCTTGTCCAACAGTCCGTCTTCTTTCTTTTCCAGCAGCTGGTCGTCTTCTCCAGCATCACCATCGACGACCAGCTTTGTCTTCATAGTCACGACGTTGTCAACCCGACAAGCAGTGGCGAAACTCGATGAACGAATAACAACATTCACCAAGATCCGAGTTTGATATGAGTTTGTTCAAATTTTGAGATTGTTCTTTTAAATTATTTCCTTCTTTTGATCCATTTTTTTGTATTATTGTTTTATTATTTCTATTTTTCAGATTATTGTTCTTGTTTTAAAGTGTTAGTTATGATATTTGTCTTGTTCATTTCAAATTTTCAGATTGTTGGTTTTTGTTTAAAGTGTTGGTTATGATTTTTGTGTTGTTCATTTCTATTTTTCAGATTGTTGTTATTGATTTAAAGTGTTGGTTATGATATTTGTTTTGTTCATCTTATTTTTCAGATTATCGATTTGTGATTTAAAGTGTTGTTTACAACCTTGTCTTGTTCATTAATTCTTCTTCTTCCTCAAGACCTTTTATTCGGTCAGATTTTTCTTCTTGAGTTGTGTGTGTGATTAAGGATTGGTTATAGTTGTGTAGTGACTAGTAGCTAATAATCAGTTAGTTGTAAATCAGAGAGGTTTAAATACAGATTGTTAAAGGATTTTTCAGGGGTATTTTTGGATGTTGGAAGATTTTAAATATTTAGTGGTAGTGGTCTGCGAGTAAGAATATGCAATATGCCATTAATTAATGAATACTTTAAATAAAAAGGGGATCTGTAGTGCAAGAATACACCATGTCTAATGCCTTTAAAGGCTGAAAATCAGAAACAAGAGGGATTAATGATAAAAGGGTGCAAAGGCACATGGGAAAGGAATAAAAAACAGGCTAAAAGTAAAAGTTTGGAATAAAAATGGACCAATGTTAGTCTTTAAATAGATTGATTTAGGAGAAGTAAAGAGGACTTAAGCACTGAAATATTGAGAGAAAGATTGAGAGTTTTTGGCAAAAGATTGAAAAAATAGAGTTTATTTTTCAGAAAATAATAGAGCTAAAAGAGTGACATTAAGGCTGAAATTTTCTTACTAGATTTCAGATTTTAGAAAATTGTTGAAGTGTTGGGTTATTATTCCATTGAGTGTTATTAAGATATTTTGCTATTGTTCCCTTGGTTTTCTGCTGATTTTTTCTTCGGATTCAAATCTGCACTGGGTATTTGTTTGATTATAATGGATGTTGTCACACCTCCTTTTGGCGCGCCCGCGAGGGAGCAAAGGAGTTTTTTCCAATTAAAGGACAATCGAAACGGGATTTATTTATTTAGTTCAGAGTCGCCACTTGGAAAAGAATGGTGTCCCAAGTCACCGGTTTAATCCCGAACCGAGGAAATTTATGACTCTGTATTACAGTCTGCGAAACTAGAAACCTGGATAAGGAATTCTGTTAACCCGGAGAAGGTGTTAGGCACTCCCGAGTTCCGTGGTTTTAGCACGGTCGCTCAATTGCGATTTTTGCTTTTATCTGATTTCTTTATATATTTTAACTATGTATTTTTAATGCTCCGCTTTTATTTTTAGAAGAATTGCGACGCCACGAAAACACATTTCAAGTCACACCGCAACCAGTACGCCTGTAACTTCAATGTATTTCAGTTTCGCCGAGAATAAGGTTTGGGTCACATAAATGCACACCCGTGTTTAGGAAAGTAATTTATTTACAAATCGTGCCTAACGAGTCTATCGTCTTTATTAATTTTGGGAAAATACCGTGAAGTTTGCTAAACGGTCTTCCCGAGTCTAAGATTTTTATAACAATTAATTTGAGGGCCCCGCAACTGTGTATTCCATGCGGCGAGGCTCATCTCACTTTTATTAAAGGTCATACCTAAGTAGCTAAATTTTCTATTTATTTTGTCTCTAATGATTGATTAATTCACGAGTACAAGTTTAAATTCCGAATTCAATTTCTAGTTTGAGTGAGAAGAGCAAAAACTATTTAACTTGGACCTTGCTATTTACTTTAAAGTCCAGTATCACATTTACCAATTAAGTTTATATATCGGAGCTTTTATTTTAAATTGTCATTATACTTGATTCTTTATCAGCATGGCCTTTTCTTTTTGGGCCTAAATTCGAATCCGATATAAAAGGAATTGTATGAAACTTCAATACACAATCTAACTCTTTATACAAGTTACTAAGGCTTTGTTTACAGTTACACTAATGTATTGCTTACCCATGATCAAGGATGCAAATGAACTAACTAAAGCTATCTATTAACTTTGCTCTTTTAACAATCTATGCCTCGAGTGATTACTCTAATTATTTGATCTAAATCGCCAATTCGGTTCTTTGCTCATAATGATGTATTTTATGTTTTATAGCTATGCCTTGTTTAGTTCAATTGTAGGGTTCTTTAAATTGTACCTGGAACACGGGCTTATTAAGAAAACTGTTAACATAATATATGCTTTTACTACAAACTAGTGTTAATCTAGCTAAACATGGCAGAACTAAACCAATAACAGAGATTAAAATCCTAGGCTATCAGAAGGTCGAAACTAGAATGTTCGATTAATTTGACTTTAGCTTTTCGATTAAACATACTACAACAATTTCAAATGAATACAATTATCAATCAATTCGAATTACACGGCAACAACAGAAACTCGTATAACTCTCCAAACTGCAGTTCATCATTTGACTTCAGAGCAGTGTTTACACTGTCTCTCTAGTTCAACATGGACAGGAGAAGTACTTGGATGATGACAAAGAAGAAGGAAAGGAGCAATCAGCAGTAGTAATGCAGTAGCAATACAACAACAGCAACACTCAGCAGCAGTGACACAGTAGAAACCACAGCAGCAGTAGTATACACCCAGCAATAGCACAGAACAGCAATACCAACAGTAGTAAAAGGACCCAACCAAACCACAACAACAACAGCAACACTGGCAGCAAACACAGGAGCAACAGCAACAAACCAACAATGCAACAGTGACACAATGTGTATGTGTGTGTGTATTTTGTTTATTCGTCTGTCTATCTTCCCTACTCTCACTGTATTTTTAGTTCAAAATTCTTTCTCCAGATATCTCTGTGTGTGTAGGAATATTTCTGTCTATGTTTTCCAATATCCTACCCTATCCTATCTGTTTCAGCTTAATGCTATATTTATAGCTAAAAACAGACCTTTTATCATTCTTGAAACACTTAAACTAATCCCCCACCATCTTTGCCCATGATATTCTCTTATACCTCCACTACTACATGTCTTGTCCCTTCTTGTTTTAATCAAAAGTCATGGGTGTATTATAGTATTAATATTAACTCCCATGCCTATTGTTTGGTTCCCCACTGATATCAAATTAGTGATATTTAATTAACCACTTGATAGACCCTTTAAGTTTAACTAATTAAAACCCTGCCATTCTAGATCTGCTCAAGCCTAAGCTGATTAAACTATCTGCTAATTGATCATCATACGGTTGTAACCAACTCTTGGTCAAAATTCAAGTAGTGATTCAAACAGTATTGAAGCATTATGACTCAAGAAATGAGATTCATGTGAAAAATATACAGAACAAAGGGTGACATATAAGCAATTTGGTTCAAAGAGAAAATTGGATTCACCAACAGGTTCGCTTCAATCACAAAAGTAAGAATAGGAAGAAACAACACTACTGGCACGAACCAAACTATTATCGAGTCATTCTAGCATCCAAGCATGGAAACTAATGGACGACACTCATTTAATTGATTACACAGGCTATAACATTCAGCAATTAACAACAAACAATAAGAATAAATGGTTCATCCGGTGATTCGAGTTGTATTTGACAAAACTGGAAACTTATAAACTAACAAATTACACGGCTTATAACACACACTCGACCACGAATAGAAACAAACTCGGCCAAATAAAAAGCCAGATGGAGAAAGTGAACAACAACGAGCAAAAGTTGAAAACAAAATTAATACAGTAACCCAACCAAATAACAAGAAACCAAAGGAACAAATAAAGAGAGAAAAAATACCTCCAAGACGAAATTAAGAACTAGCCGAGCGAGGTTCGAACTAAGACTCAAGACCCATTTCTTTTGGGGGATAAAACGGACTTTAATCGAGTGTTCCCGACTAAGAACACCCGACTAAAGTCGATTGAGGCCCCAATTCCTACGCATTTCGGACAGAACCCGGGCTTTTGTTTTCTAGGGTTCTTGTGCTCAATTTAGGGTTCGAATGGTTCTAGTAAGATTCGAACGGAACCAAAGGTGTTTTGGGCACGAGAGATGTCAGGGGGTGCCGTGGTATGAGTTTGGGGTAGATTGGGGTATGTCCAGTTCTGCTCAATTCTTCGAATGGAGATTCGATACGATGGGGGATGATTCGAAGCAAACGGGTCCGAGATTTGGATTGGGGGTGGTCAGATGGTCAAGGTGTGTTAGTTTGGTGACCGGCGGCGTCGTTGCCGCCGGGTTTTCAGGCGAGGGGAGAGGGGGCGGCGGCTAGGGTTTGTTGTTTGTGAAAGAGACGAAGTTGAGAGAGAGAGAGACGAGGTTGAGACGGGTTTGGCTTGGGGGTAGGGGTTGGTATATTAAAATTGATGGTTTATTTTTAGCCGTTCGATCTGATGAGATCAACGGCTTAGATCCGTTCATTGATGAAAACGACGCCGTTTGGCTAATGGGGGAATGGACCGGGTAAGGCAGTGAGTTGGGCTTGGTTTCGTCCGGGTTTAACTGGTTTGGGGTGGGTTTTGAGTTATTTGTTTGGGCCTTGTTATATTTAAATTGGATTTGGCCCAATCTAATTTCCCCCTCCTATTTTCTTTCTTTTTATTTCCTATTTATTAACCAAAAATCTAAAATACATTACAAAATCAAATTAGTTTGTAAGAATGCTAATTAAGCTCTTATTATAGTTACATTAAACTAAAATCGCACAATTGGGACATTAAATGCTAAAAAATACAAAAATACATATTTTTGTGATTTTTCTATTTTGTCAAATAAACTTGATTACTTTTAATTGTAAATTAAATCCTAAGAGTGCAAACATAATATACTTTTGTATTTTTCTTAATTTAAACAATCAAACATGCATACACAAAGGATACAAATAATAAGAAAATTAACACAAAAATCCACAGATATTACAACGATACAAAAACAATTTTATTTTGAATTTTTGGGAGTAAATCTCATGTAGGGCAAAAATCACGTGCTCACAGTGACCACTCTTTGCGCGGAAACATGAAGAGTTTTCGTGCAAAGATAAGTGAGCGGATACGAGCGATTTTTGCCCGTTCGAGCACTCCGTATGAAGCATTTTTGGAAAAGTTTGACCGAACCTTTGCTTCAGAAGGTCTCCTACATATCCCTGGCTAAAAGGGAATCAGGTCAATGTAGTTCGGGAAGTTTTGGTAGCTGGGACTACCGTGACTGCTGTGATCTTGCTGTTACTGTTGTTGTTGCGGCTATCGCTGCTTACCGATCTCCTCATTACATCGTGCTAAAAATAAAACAAGAAATTAGGCTAGCCTACGGATCACATGATCCTATCTATCTTCAACCTGCTTTTGCCACCTTGCTTTTTCTTTGTTGGCTTGATTGTTCCTTCTGATGTTTCTTCTCTTCTGCCAATTGTTATTTCGGCCTATCTTGATTGCCGAACTCCGACCGTTGGTCCCTTCCTTATGATCTTCGAACTATTCTCCTTCGAAGTCTGAATCTATCTTTCTGATCCTTGTTGCCTTCCTTCTGATGTTGAACTTGGATTCATGCTGGGGATTTCTGTTATACTCTACTGCTTACTCAAACAACTTCGAAAGTAAATTGCCACTCCATTCTTCAGGCGGGCTCCCTGACTTCACCATCAACTTTTGAAAATAAGTCGCCATTCCTCTCTTCAGGCGGGCTCTTGACTTCAACAACATCTTTTGAAAATAAATCGCCATTCCTCTCTTCAGGCGGGCTCCTGACTTCAACATCTTTTGAAAATAAATCGCCATTCCTCTCTTCAGGCGGGCTCCCGACTTCAACATCAACTTAGAAAATAAAACGCCATTCCTCTCTTCAGGCGGGCTCCTGACTTCAACATCTTTTGAAAATAAATCGCCATTCCTCTCTTCAGGCGGGCTCCTGATTTCAACATCAATTTAGAAAATAAATCGCCATTCCTCTCTTCAGGCGGGCTCCTGACTTCAACATCTTTTGAAAATAAATCGCCATTCCTCTCTTCAGGCGGGCTCCTGACTTCATCATCAACTCTGAAAATTAAACGCCATTCCTCTCTTCAGGCGGGCTCCTGACTTCAACAACATCTTTTGAAAATAAATCGCCATTCCTCTCTTCAGGCGGGCTCCCGACTTCAACATCTTTTGAAAATAAATCGCCATTCCTCTCTTTAGGCGGGCTCCTGACTTCAATCAGCATTTTTTGAAAATAAGTCGCCATTCCTCTCTTCGGGCGGGCTCCTGACTTCAACAACATCTTTTGAAAATAACTCGCCATTCCTCTCTTCAGGCGGGCTCCTGACTTCAACATCTTTTGAAAATAAATCGCCATTCCTCTCTTCAGGCGGGCTCCTGACTTCAACAACATCTTTTGAAAATAAATCGCCATTCCTCTCTTCAGGCGGGCTCCTGACTTCAACAACAACTCCGAAAATTAAACGCCATTCCTCTCTTCAGGCGGGCTCCTGACTTCAACATCTTTTGAAAATAAATCGCCATTCCTCTCTTCAGGCGGGCTCCTGATTGCTGGGGATAATGCATCGCCATTCCTCTCTTCAGGCGGGCTCCTGACTTCAACATCTTTTTAAAATAAATCGCCATTCCTCTCTTCAGGCGGGCTCCTCACTTCAATCATCAACTCGGAAAGTAAAACGCCATTCCTCTCTTCAGGCGGGCTCCTGACTTCAATCATCTTTTGAAAATAAATCGCCATTCCTCTCTTCAGGCGGGCTCCTGACTTCAACATCTTTTTAAAATAAATCGCCATTCCTCTCTTCAGGCGGGCTCCTGACTTCAATCATCAACTCGGATTAAAACGCTATTCCTCTCTTCAGGCGGGCTCCTGACTTCAACATCTTTTGAAAATAAATCGCCATTCCTCTCTTCAGGCGGGCTCCCTGATTTCAATCATCAACTCGGAAAGTAAAACGCCATTCCTCTCTTCAGGCGGGCTCCTGACTTCAACAACAACTCTGAAAATTAAACGCCATTCCTCTCTTCAGGCGGGCTCCTGACTTCAATCATCATCTCTGAGAATTAAGCGCCATTCCTCTCTTCAGGCGGGCTCCTGACTTCAACAACAACTCACTAACTCTATCTCATCCTTTCTTCCGAATTACCTTGTTTCGGAATTGCTTTCCTCATAGGTCGTGTTATTTTTCCTTCTGACTGCTGGGGATATCTTTAGAACTGTTTACTTGCCTGCTGAGGATAATGATGCTGGGAAAATATTTCTTCATCTCCTCATTTCCTTTGACTCATGCGCTTGAATTTGTGCTGGGATCTCTTGTTGTAACCCTCTGCTTTATGTCGGGTTACTGGTTTCAAGACCTGCAATGTAAAAGACCGAAGACTTGCCTTTTGATATACAGGTAGGCGCCTGCTTTTAGTAACAACTTTTGAATTTAAAATGCATGTTGGCAATAATTTACAAAATATGCATAGGACAATGTGAAATAATGTAAAATATCCTATTCGAGGGCGGATAGTCCCATCGTATTCTATTCGAGGGCGAATACTCCCATTGTATCCTGTTCGAGGGCGGATAGTCCCATTGTAGCCTATTCGAGGGCGAATAGTCCCATTGTATCCTATTCGAGGGCGAATACTCCCATCGTATCCTATTCGAGGGTGGATGCTCCCATCGTATTCTATTCGAGGGCGAATACTCCCATTGTATCCTATTCGAGGGCGAATACTCCCATTGTATCCTATTCGAGGGCGAATACTCCCATTGTATCCTGTTCGAGGGCGAATACTCCCATTGTATCCTATTCGAGGGCGAATACTCCCATTGTATCAATGTATGAAAGTGAACAAACCTGAGACGTCCTGTTCGAAGGTGGACAAACCTGAAACATCCTATTTGAAGGTGGACAAACCTGACATGTCATCTTGAATTGCCTTCCTCGTTTCTCCGAGAAAATTTTCAACAACGGCAGAAAATTTTCTGCCCCAGTATTGGTGTTCTTCCTTGTGGCATGACTTTCTGCTATCAATAGCACTTTCTTTCCCTGTTTCAAATCATAGAAAAATTGTTAGTTCAAAACATTGTGAGCGGTTGTGCCGCTCCTGTGGGGTGGTTTTTCCTTTTACCATTTTCCTCGCTCGGGATTCCCAAAACTTGTTGGGGAATGATTTCATTTGTTGGAGATGATATTCCTACTGGGGATGGGTTTTTCCATTTATCCTTTCCCCGTTCTGTGTTTCTCAACTTGATGGGGGTTATTTTGTTGAAGATGAGATTTCCTTTCTTCCTTTACCACTCTGTGTTGTCCGACCACCCCGGAACTTGCTGAAGATAACACTGCCGGTAGATTTTCATTTCCTCAAAATTGGTGTTTCACTCTTCTTGAAGGTTGTTGAGGATGACACTGGTTCGAAGACCATTTCCCTTAAGACTTTTCTTCTTCCCCAAGTGGGTATTGACTTCCAGAAAATTTTCAAACTGAAAAGAAAATTTTCTGCCCCAGTTTAATAATCTTCTTCGCACCCTACTTCTCTGCCGTCAATGGCATTTCCTTGCTTTGCATAATAATTGGAAAGTTGGTGGCAAGTTTTGAAGTCATTTCTCACTTGTTCTGACTAGACAGACTTTGATGGGGAATTTTTGATAAAAATGAGAAAGATAAAAAGAAACAAAATAGAAGACGAAGGAAAAAGAAAATGACTCTCTAGCAAGAAATATCTATAAAAACTTGTCAAACGCGAATACCATCTCTACTGGTCATGACATGCGCATATGGCCTATCCTTCGTCGTTAATTGCCTTTCACGATTTCTGTCTCGTGATTTCCATCTGATTATCACCTTTGTTCGACTTGTAATGCCCGAAGGGTTTTCACTTTCAAGCCTCTCTCATTTTGATTTTCTCTCGGCTTTCGTCGCCTTATGGTGCCTGTGAAGGTTTTCACCGGTAAGACTCTCTCATTTGTATTACTTTTAGCTGGGGATTGGGATGTCACTTCCAAGACTCTCTCGCGTTTCCTTTCTGCTGGGAATCAGAGTCCTTTCTGCTGAGAATCAGAGGGTTATATTCTGATAGGACTCTCTCACTCGCTTGACGTGGCATCTTTTAAAGACTGATCAGAAGGTCTTTATTTGGACCGTAATGTAGGATTTGGATAGGGCTGGAAAGAAAGGGTATTGAAGGCTCAAAACAAAATCAATTTTGAGTTCAAAAATTTACAACCTTCGGACCTAAATTTATTTACAATAAACACAATTTTTCTTTGCCCCAGTTTTTACTTGGGGATTTTTATTTCTTTATTTACACTATGACCGAGCTGTGAAGCGCCTACGTATCCTCTTTAAGGAATCAGGTCAAACGTAGTTCCCAATTCCTTCTTTTCATTTTTTTTCATCATTTTTTCATTTTTGTTTTCTTTTCTTTTTCGTTCCTTTTTGGTTGTTTTTGTTTTTTTTTCTTTTCTTTCTTTATCCCTTTCTTCTCTTGTCTTTCAAACTTGCGTGTCTAGTCTTTGCAACTAATTCCGAATAAGGGGTATGAAAAGAATTTAAAATAAGGCTCAAAGGGTTGACGATGGATAAAGTGTTTAGATAGCAGAACAAAATGCCTTCGTCATTCCAATCTTCAAAACATGCCAATTAACATTCGTCGTATCTTTAAAGCACAGTTGGACAACACTCTCATTTTCATTATTGTGAATGACCCCACGTCGATTTGGCCAGCTTTCCTTTAACTGTTTCCTTTTAGTTGCCCCGGCTTTACATGACTCGGGATCCAAATAATCTCAAATTGTTTTTATTTTCTTTAAATGACCCGATCATCTTCCAGTTGCTTCATGATCAACTTTTAGAATTAAGCCACGATTATGTGTGCGCATGTCGTGTCACTAGATTCGGCGTTTGAGCACAAGACAAATCTAAAGGGTAAAAAGGACTAAACAAATAAAATGACCGGAAGTAACAAAAGACCGAAAGCTTCATTAAACTAATAACGAAATGATTCAATGACAAAACAAACTGAACAAACTAGAGTACAGCCCTGAAACAAAACTGGGCAAGACTAAAGCAAACTGCTAGGACAAAAGGGTTTGACCACAAGAAAACCCTGAAAATAACTCGGACAACAGAAATGACAACAAAACGAACCACCAAAGCTCCATCTAGCTGCCCAAAAGATGGAGTGTCTTCCCAATTACCAAGCGCAACATTTTAGCCACTAAGTTCTGCATCAATATTGCTGAGGCTTCCATCTGCTTCAATATTTTTAGCTTCAGTCAATATACCCCCAGAGGATTCGTGTGCTCCCCGTCATCGTCATTGATCACAATTAACCATCCTTTTTGAATCATTCTTTCTATTTCCTTTTTCAAGGTACGACAACTTTCAATATCGTGCCCTCTGACATTGGAATGGTATGCACATCGTGCAGTAGGATCGAAGCTTCTGGCACGTGGATCGGGAGTATATCCGGGGAGCGGTGTAATCAGGCCGACATGTTTTAACTTTTCAAACAAGGCTTGCATAGGACTCTCCGATAGGGGTGAGCGCCTTTTCTCGCTTCAGCAACCTCTCCTCCCTAAACTCCTTATTTGGCCTGAAACCAGACCCAGGGGGTTTTCGGTATGTTCGTGGGGGTTGGTAGGCATTTTGTGGAGCTGGGTACCTGAAAGGTGAAGTACGATTTTGGTTGTCCCGGGGAGAGTAGTGGTGTTGGGGACGGGAGTGGCATTATGAAAACATAGCTGGGGGACGAGCAGTTGAGCTAATTGAGCGGCTGGAAAAATTGTGATAGGCGGGTATATATGGAGAGTGTGGGGGATCATCTGGCATCGGGTTCATTGTACGGGTAAGGACAGAGTCTAGGAAGCTAGGCGGTGGCGGGGGTGGTGCTTTTCCATCCATCCATGCCCGATACATGTCGGCCACATGTTGTCTCAATATTTTGACTTCTTCTACTAACCCGTGGTTCCGTTCAACCAGCTGTTGTCGGGTATCGGTATCAACCCACTCAGTCTTGAGATTATCTGCCCTCTGACTTTGTCTTACAGGGAAGAGTTATTTTAGAACCACAACCAACCACCTTTCTGAAACTGGACACAACAGAGTGAAGACATTACGTTAGCGTTAGGGCATTGGACGAACAGGTAAGCGTGCATTAAGGATGCGATGAACCTGGGCACTTAAACCTTTCTATCACGCATTTGCTTCAGTTACATGCGTCGTTCCAGCTTCTCCTATATGTGCTTCCCCAACTTTCCTAAATTGTTTTTGTTATTTTTGGTTATGGATATGGTCGAATCCTATGTGGATTGCCTACGTATCATGACCCCGCATGAATCAGACCGAGCGTAGTTCTTGCAAATTAATGCAAGAAATAAAGAGATATTTATTTGATTTTTATTATTTTTTTTTTGATTTTTCTTTGAAGGAAAATTATATAAGCCGACTCCAACTATAAACTTGTGTAGGAGATTTCTACAAAAATAAGAAAATTTTTGGTGTCAATTATGACTATTTCTACAAAATCAGCCACATAATGGCTTAATTGACAAAATGACTATTTTGCAAAATTTATTTAAGAAAGATAAACTTGAAAATTTTTCATCCTGCGGCTCATGGGGGCATCGTTCGGCATTGCCATAAACCAACACAAGACTAAGAAGTTTTTAATATCAATTGACCATTTTTACAAAATTGGCCATATAATGGCTTAATTGACAAAATGACTATTTTTTGCGAAACTTAATAAAAAAGGATAAACTTGAATTTTTTTTTTTTTTTTTAATTTTTTATTTTTTTTTATCCCGTGGCTCATAGGGCATCGCTCGGCATCACCATAAACCAACGCAAAACTATATTTTTCATAAAATGGCCACGTAATGGCTTATTTAGACAAAGTGGCTATTTTTGCAAAATTTTATTTCAGAAGACGCAAAAATCAAAAATTGTTATCCTGAGGCCTATGGGGCATCATTCGGCATCGCCATAGGCCAACAAAAGATTGCGAATTTTTGATGTCAATTGTGACTATCTTTTACAAATTGGCCATGTAATGGCTTATTTAGAGAAGGTGGCTCTTTCTGCAAAACTTTATTTCAAAATTTTTGTCATGGGGCCTGTGGGACATTTGTTCAGCACCGACACAGTCCAATACAAGACTGAAGAAGTTCAAATGCCAAAAGTGGCTATTTATGCAAAGACCGGCCGAGTAATGGCTTATTTGATAAAGTGGTTATTTTTTGTAAAGTTGAGTGATGACTCAAAACTTAATTTTCGCGGATACAGGCTTTCAACATTTTCGCGAGGGAATATTTCAAGGTTGTGTCCAAAATTATTTACAAACGACTCGAAGTGGCTATTCTTGCAAAAACAGCCTTCCGGCGTCCTTTTAAAGGACATTCGGCTTATTTCAAGCAAGAATAGCATTACCCGACTTATTTATAACAGAAACAAAAATTTTGACATTTTTGGTTATTTTTGCAAAAAGGGTGTGAACCCGGACTTTATTTTGCGGCTATGGCCTTGCAATATTTCCACAAGGAATATTTCAAGGTCGTGCCCGCAAATTATTAAAAATGATTCAAAGTGGCTATTTTTGCAAAAACAACCTTCCGGTGTCCTTTCGGAACATTCGGCTATTTTCAAAACAGCGTCACTTCGATTTATTGACAAAATTAAACACACACATTTTTTTTGATTTTTTAAAAGGTGTGGTTGAACCCGATGAGGGTTGCCTACGTATCTCACCTAGTGGTGAGAATCAAACCTGCGTAGTTCGGTCAGATTATTTTATGACCAATTATTTCAACAAAATTGCTCTTCCTATTTTTCAAATTTTCAAATTTTTGATAGCATTTCGTCAATATTTTTTGATATTTTTCTATTCCAAAATTCTATTTCCCTTTTTTTTCTCCAGGAATTTAACCAATCATCGTAATAATACATGATAAATAAATGCAACATATAATATGCTCGGTCCTTGATTACCGGGTCACCTGTCCTAGACGGACCCAACCCCTGTGTTGAGTCCCCTAAGTCAAATGCAACGTGATGCAAATAAGCGTTTCCTACTAGGGATCCGGCATGAAGTCATGTTATTCTAAGTTCAAAACCTTGGTACATGATCTAGACTGTGTACCCAAGCGGACAACTCGGGCTGAGGAAGGAGCTCCTTTCCGGGAACCAAAAGGCCAACCGGCTTAGAAACTTTCCGAGCCTCTTTATTATTTCGGGGTATGACACTAACAGAATAAGGAGTCTCAACCAGTGAGCACATCCCGGGGGTGAGAAGTGAAGGGTTTTCGGCACAGTTTATATACACAGTTCACGTAATATCAAAGCGGTAAACATATAGCAGTTTGTATATACAGTGCAACTAGTATCAAAGCGGTAGACATATAGCACATTAATTAAACATATAATAAAATCAGATATAGACAAAAACAACAATTTAACTGAGCTCGAATTCTTAAACCCCGAACCGAAGTTCTGGATTAATCATCCCCAGCAGAGTCGCCAGAGCTGTCACACCTCCTTTTGGCGCGCCCGCGAGGGAGCAAAGGAGTTTTTTCCAATTAAAGGACAATCGAAACGGGATTTATTTATTTAGTTCAGAGTCGCCACTTGGAAAAGAATGGTGTCCCAAGTCACCGGTTTAATCCCGAACCGAGAAAATTTATGACTCTGTATTACAGTCTCCGAAACTAGAAACCTGGATAAGGAATTCTGTTAACCCGGGAGAAGGTGTTAGGCACTCCTGGATTCCGTGGTTTTAGCACGGTCGCTCAATTGCGATTTTTGCTTTTATCTGATTTCTTTATATATTTTAACTATGTATTTTTAATGCTCCGCTTTTATTTTTAGAAGAATTGCGACGCCACGAAAACACATTTCAAGTCACACCGCAACCAGTACGCCTGTGACTTCAATGTATTTCAGTTTCGCCGAGAATAAGGTTTGGGTCACATAAATGCACACCCGTGTTTAGGAAAGTAATTTATTTACAAATCGTGCCTAACGAGTCTATCGTCTTTATTAATTTTGGGAAAATACCGTGAAGTTTGCTAAACGGTCTTCCCGAGTCTAAGATTTTTATAACAATTAATTTGAGGGCCCCGCAATTGTGTATTCCATGCGGCGAGGCTCATCTCACTTTTATTAAAGGTCATACCTAAGTAGCTAAATTTTCTATTTATTTTGTCTCTAATGATTGATTAATTCACGAGTACAAGTTTAAATTCCGAATTCAATTTCTAGTTTGAGTGAGAAGAGCAAAAACTATTTAACTTGAACCTTGCTATTTACTTTAAAGTCCAGTATCACATTTACCAATTAAGTTTATATATCGAAGCTTTTATTTTAAATTGTCATTATACCTGATTCTTTATCAGCATGGCCTTTTCTTTTTGGGCCTAAATTCGAATCCGATATAAAAGGAATTGTATGAAACTTCAATACACAATCTAACTCTTTATACAAGTTACTAAGGCTTTGTTTACAGTTACACTAATGTATTGCTTACCCATGGTCAAGGATGCAAATGAACTAACTAAAGCTATCTATTAACTTTGCTCTTTTAACAATCTATGCCTCGAGTGATTACTCTAATTATTTGATCTAAATCGCCAATTCGGTTCTTTGCTCATAATGATGTATTTTATGTTTTATAGCTATGCCTTGTTTAGTTCAATTGTAGGGTTCTTTAAATTGTACCTGGAACACGGGCTTATTAAGAAAACTGTTAACATAATATATGCTTTTACTACAAACTAGTGTTAATCTAGCTAAACATGGCAGAACTAAACCAATAACGGAGATTAAAATCCTAGGCTATCAGAAGGTCGAAACTAGAATGTTCGATTAATTTGACTTTAGCTTTTCGATTAAACATACTACAACAATTTCAAATGAATACAATTATCAATCAATTCGAATTACACGGCAACAACAGAAACTCGTATAACTCTCCAAACTGCAGTTCATCATTTGATTTCAGAGCAGTGTTTACACTGTCTCTCTAGTTCAACATGGACAGGAGAAGTACCTGGATGATGACAAAGAAGAAGGAAAGGAGCAATCAGCAGTAGTAATGCAGTAGCAATACAACAACAGCAACACTCAGCAGCAGTGACACAGTAGAAACCACAGCAGCAGTAGTATACACCCAGCAATAGCACAGAACAGCAATACCAACAGTAGTAAAAGGACCCAACCAAACCACAGCAACAACAGCAACACTGGCAGCAAACACAGGAGCAACAGCAACAAACCAACAATGCAACAGTGACACAATGTGTATGTGTGTGTGTATTTTGTTTATTCGTCTGTCTATCTTCCCTACTCTCACTGTATTTTTAGTTCAAAATTCTTTCTCCAGATATCTCTGTGTGTGTAGGAATATTTCTGTCTATGTTTTCCAATATCCTACCCTATCCTATCTGTTTCAGCTTAATGCTATATTTATAGCTAAAAACAGACCTTTTATCATTCTTGAAACACTTAAACTAATCCCCCACCATCTTTGCCCATGATATTCTCTTATACCTCCACTACTACATGTCTTGTCCCTTCTTGTTTTAATCAAAAGTCATGGGTGTATTATAGTATTAATATTAACTCCCATGCCTATTATTTGGTTCCCCACTGATATCAAATTAGTGATATTTAATTAACCACTTGATAGACCCTTTAAGTTTAACTAATTAAAACCCTGCCATTCTAGATCTGCTCAAGCCTAAGCTGATTAAACTATCTGCTAATTGATCATCATACGGTTGTAACCAACTCTTGGTCAAAATTCAAATAGTGATTCAAACAGTATTGAAGCATTATGACTCAAGAAATGAGATTCATGTGAAAAATATACAGAACAAAGGGTGACATATAAGCAATTTGGTTCAAAGAGAAAATTGGATTCACCAACAGGTTCGCTTCAATCACAAAAGTAAGAATAGGAAGAAACAACACTACTGGCACGAACCAAACTATTATCGAGTCATTCTAGCATCCAAGCATGGAAACTAATGGACGACACTCATTTAATTGATTACACAGGCTATAACATTCAGCAATTAACAACAAACAATAAGAATAAATGGTTCATCCGGTGATTCGAGTTGTATTTGACAAAACTGGAAACTTATAAACTAACAAATTACACGGCTTATAACACACACTCGACCACGAATAGAAACAAACTCGGCCAAATAAAAAGCCAGATGGAGAAAGTGAACAACAACGAGCAAAAGTTGAAAACAAAATTAATACAATAACCCAACCAAATAACAAGAAACCAAAGGAACAAATAAAGAGAGAAAAAATACCTCCAAGACGAAATTAAGAACTAGCCGAGCGAGGTTCGAACTAAGACTCAAGACCCATTTCTTTTGGGGGATAAAACGGACTTTAATCGAGTGTTCCCGACTGAGAACACCCGACTAAAGTCGATTGAGGCCCCAATTCCTTCGCATTTCGGACAGAACCCGGGCTTTTGTTTTCTAGGGTTCTTGTGCTCAATTTAGGGTTCGAATGGTTCTAGTAAGATTCGAACGGAACCAAAGGTGTTTTGGGCACGAGAGATGTCAGGGGGTGCCGTGGTATGAGTTTGGGGTAGATTGGGGTATGTCCAAGTTCTGCTCAATTCTTCGAATGGAGATTCGATACGATGGGGGATGATTCGAAGCAAACGGGTCCGAGATTTGGATTGGGGGTGGTCAGATGGTCAAGGTGTGTTAGTTTGGTGACCGGCGGCGTCGTTGCCGCCGGGTTTTCAGGCGAGGGGAGAGGGGGCGGCGGCTAGGGTTTGTTGTTTGTGAAAGAGACGAAGTTGAGAGAGAGAGAGATGAGGTTGAGACGGGTTTGGCTTGGGGGTAGGGGTTGGTATATTAAAATTGATGGTTTATTTTTAGCCGTTCGATCTGATGAGATCAACGGCTTAGATCCGTTCATTGATGAAAACGACGCCGTTTGGCTAATGGGGGAATGGACCGGGTAAGGCAGTGAGTTGGGCTTGGTTTCGTCCGGGTTTAACTGGTTTGGGGTGGGTTTTGAGTTATTTGTTTGGGCCTTGTTATATTTAAATTGGATTTGGCCCAATCTAATTTCCCCCTCCTATTTTCTTTCTTTTTATTTCCTATTTATTAACCAAAAATCTAAAATACATTACAAAATCAAATTAGTTTGTAAGAATGCTAATTAAGCTCTTATTATAGTTACATTAAACTAAAATCGCACAATTGGGACATTAAATGCTAAAAAATACAAAAATACATATTTTTGTGATTTTTCTATTTTGTCAAATAAACTTGATTACTTTTAATTGTAAATTAAATCCTAAGAGTGCAAACATAATATACTTTTGTATTTTTCTTAATTTAAACAATCAAACATGCATACACAAAGGATACAAATAATAAGAAAATTAACACAAAAATCCACAGATATTACAACGATACAAAAACAATTTTATTTTGAATTTTTGGGAGTAAATCTGCACTGGGTATTTGTTTGATTATACTGGCTGTTGTTGCTCTACTGTTGTTGTTGTGTTGTTGCTTTGCTACTGCTGACTATCTTCTTCTTTGCTTTCCAAATACCAGGTACACAACTAATACATTGGTTCTTGTAAGCTGAAAATTGAAGCATGAATGCAAAGAAAAATGAAGATCTGAAATTTTAAACTTATTATAGTTCTTTACTTATTTTGTATATACATTAGAATATTTATTCCTTTAGAATCATGTAGATGTTTGTTTATGTATGACTGAACACTTTATAGTAGTGTAGTGTGCAAACTTCACATGTATGCCAGTTAAAAGGTATTAATGGCGCGATAGGCTATTTTATGTTATTATAGTTTTTTTTTTTGAAAATGTCATAAACAATTTAGGCCATTTAGACTATTCTTGGATAATCCGATAGTTACCACTAAACAAAAGGTTATTTTGAATCTTATAGGAATATTGTTTAATTAGATATAATTGGTTAATTTCAGCATGTAAATGACTCAGATTAAATAAAATCAGACTTTCAAGTTTTTTCACCTTTAAGCAGAATACCACTTTAAATTGGCAGAATATTTGTTAACAAAAATAACACCATTTTTAGTTTGCAAAGTATGAGTATGTATAAAATAAGTTAGTTTGGCCCAACAAAAATAAAGATTGGCCCAGGTCCATGTTTTGTACTACTCATGTTGGGCCTGGGCCCATAATTGTCAAAAGACCTGCATAGCCATATTTATTTTAGAATTAGCAAATTGTGGTCGAAACCCGGTTACAATGAGTTTAAATCATGTGAATAAATTAGAATCTTTTCTTATTTTGCATTTTTTTAGAAATGAATTTAATAAAGAAATATAGCAACTTTAGGATCATCCTTTTAAATAAATAAGACGAATCCCGCCGAATAAAAAGACATAAAATTGGGGATTTTCCTAAATGTATATATAAAATACTTAGATTTCGAGATGTGTCTTTTCTTAGCGAATTTCACGGCCTTCTCAAAAATGTAAATAAGTAATCGCTCTAGGCGCGTATTTTAGTAATTTTACCTTCTTAAATATGGGTGTGCATTTCATGCGGCCCAAATCCGAATCCCAAAATGTTGAATACGAATGTGTCGAGGATCCGGGTGCATTTCATGTGACGTGATTTGAAACATATTTTTAGGCAACATTCTCTTTCGTAAATAATAATAATAATAATAATAATAATAATAATAATAATAATAATAATAAAAGCGGTAAAGGGATATTAATTTGCATTAAGTACATAACTGTTAAAATCAGATAAATAAGCCGAATATGACAGTTAAGCGACCGTGCTAGAACCACGGAATTCGGGAATACCTAACACCTTCTCCCGGGTTAACAGAATTCCTTATCCGGATTTCTGGTTCGCAGACTGTTAAACAGAGTTATTCTTTTCCTCGATTCGGGATTCAACCGGTGACTTGGGACACCATAAATCTCCCAAGTGGCGACTCTGAATTAATTAAATAAATCCCGTTTTGATTGTCCTTTAATTGGAAAAACTCCACTCGCACCCTCGCGGGTCAGCGGAAAAAGGAGGTGTGACATGATGTAATGGACCAAATGGCCGAAACTTCATCGGCATGGAAAAGTCGGGCGAATGTACCTCAAAGAGATCCGAATGTTATTTATCTACATAAAGAGTTGCATAACCATGGACAAGCCATTACCGAGCTCACTACAACCATGAATCAATTGGCAAAAGCTCAACTTCAACAAGTACAAAATCCACGCCATGTGAATTCTATGGAGAATGTGTCAATGTTGAAAAGAAGGAATAGAGAGCAACAAGTGCAACAAAGCCAATATGACCAAAATGAGAACAACAGTGATGGAGGATTTTCTAATGATGGCTTTGATGATCAAGATGAAGATTGTCAATATGTGAACAATTTTCAAGGCAATAGAAGGAATAAAAACAACCAACAATGGTGTTCCCAAGGCAATTGGGGGAACAATGAAGGAAGAGGTAATTGGAACAATAACAACAATAGAAATAATGGTGGAGAGTGGAAAAATCAAGGCAATAATTGGAACAATCAAGGAAATAGTGGTGGCAATTGGAGTGGCAACAATAACAATTGGGGGAACAATAACAATCAAGGCGGGTGGAACAATGGTGGCAATCAAAACAATCGGGGGCAAGGTTTTCAAAGAGCTCCTATGTACCAACAACCCGACAATCCACCCCCTTTCCATTCACAAGGATCAAGTTCTTCGGGCAATGATATGGGTCGCATTGAAATCATGTTCGAGCAAATGATGAAAAAGAATCAAGATTCAGATGCCCAACTAGCTTCTCATAATACTTCAATCCAGAATTTGGAAGTGCAAATCGGCCAACTTTCTCAATCTTTGAACTCCCGACCTAAAGGTGCACTACCAAGTGACACGGTGGTGAACCCGAATGGAGGGAACAATCATGTGATGGCCGTGACAACTAGGAGTGGAAGAGGCGGTGTTGTAAATGCTTCAAATGAGAATCGAGTTGTGGATGCGGAAGCCTATTTGAATGATGATGACATGCAAATGAACGATGACCGTGTGGTTGAGCCTATTGCAACAAATGATGTGAGGATTGAAATTGAGGATGAGGCCGGGATTGAGTCCCAAGATACCGTGAACCCGTCTAGGACAAGGCACCCTTGCCAAGGCCTCCTCCACCGTATCCTCAAAGATTGGCAAAGCAAAAAGGAGATAATCAATTTAAGTAATTCATAGAGATGATGAAGAGCTTGACCATTAATGTGCCCTTGGTGGAGGCACTTGAACAAATGCCCGGGTATGCAAAATTTATGAAGGATTTGGTAACGAAGAAGAGGTCGATGGATTGTGAAACGATAACGATGACTCACCAAGTGAGTGCCATAGTTCATTCCATGGTTCCTAAGCTAGAAGACCCCGGAGCCTTTACCATTCCTTGTACTATCGGAAGTGCTAATTTTGCCAAAGCACTTTGTGAATTAGGTGCTAGTATCAATCTCATGCCATACTCCGTATTTAAAACCTTGGGTATTGGACAACCCCGTCCAACGTCAATGAGGTTGCAAATGGCGGATCGTTCTATGAAGAGGCCTTTAGGAATTATTGAAGATGTGCTAGTGAGAGTTGACAAGTTTATTCTACCGACCGATTTTGTCATTCTTGATTGTGAAGTTGATTTCGAGGTGCCTATCATTCTTGGTAGGACATTCTTGGCTATCGGGAAAGCTCTTGTGGATGTTGAAGCGGGAAAATTGACATTTAGGGTCGGTGATGAGAAAGTGATTTTTCATGTGTGCAAATCCATGCGCCAACCAAATAGCACCGAAGTGTGCTCGTTTGTGGACATTGTCACGGCGGTGATAGTGGATGACACAAGCACCATGATCAATGTTGAGGATCCACTTGAGGGTACTTTTAAACATGGAGACCAACGAAGATGCCGAATATATGGAATGTGTAAATGACTTACATGGTATGGGCTCGTACTCTTATGAGCCAAGGAAGCTATCATTGGATCTTGAGAACCGCAAAACTCCTCCCACAAAGCCATCTATTGAAGAGCCGACGGTGTTGGAGTTGAAACCACTTCCTCCTCACCTCAGGTATGAGTACTTGGGTCCCAATTTCACTTTGCCAGTCATTCTTTCTTCTTGCTTGACCAACATGCAGGTTGATGCCACTTTGGTGGTCTTACAAAAGCGGAAGCGAGCGATTGGATGGACTTTGGCAGACATTCGGGGAATAATCCCCGCATTTTGCATGCACAAAATAATATTGGAGGAGAATGCTCGACCATCACTTGAGCATCAAAGAAGATTGAACGAGGCTATGCAAGAGATCGTCAAGAAAGAGATTATAAAATGGTTGGATGCCGGGGTGGTTTACCCCATCTCGGATAGTTCTTTGACTTCCCCGGTCCAATGTGTTCCAAAGAAAGGTGGCATGATGGTTGTCACCAATGCAAAGAATGAGCTAATTCCTACTCGTACTGTTACGAGTTGGAGAGTTTGTACGGATTATAGAAAGCTTAACAATGTGACAAGGAAGGATCATTTTCCATTGCCGTTCTTGGACCAAATGTTGGACCGATTGGAGGGTAGAGCTTATTATTGCTTCTTGGACGGTTATTCGGGGTATAATCAAATCCTCATTGCCCCGGAAGATCAGGAGAAGACAACCTTTACTTGTCCCTATGGCACATTCCCTTTCTCTCGAATGCCATTCAGATTGTGTAATACCCCAGCCACTTTTCAGAGGTGCATGATGGCGATCTTCACCGACATGGTGGAAGACATTCTCGAGATATTTATGGATGATTTTAGTATAGTTGGAGATTCCTTTGATGATTGCTTGGCAAATTTGGACCGTGTATTGGCTAGATGTGAAGATACAAACCTGGTGCTTAATTGGGAAAAGTGCCACTTTATGGTGAAAAAAGGAATTGTCCTAGGGCACAAAGTTTCGAAAGATGGTATTGAGGTCGACAAGGCAAAGATTGAAGTCATTTCAAGTCTCCCTCCCCCTAACTCTGTCAAAGGGGTGAGGAGTTTCCTAGGGCACGCCGGGTTCTATCGGCGATTCATCAAAGATTTTTCCGAGGTTGTGAACCCTTTGTGTAAACTTTTGGAGAATGATGCAAAGTTTGTTTTTGATGAGAGATGCATGGAGTCTTTTGAGTTGTTGAAGGATAAATTGACAACTACCCCCATCATTACCGTACCCAACTGGAATTTGCCCTTTGAATTAATGTGTGATGCGAGTGATGTGGCGGTAGGTGCGGTACTTGGTCAAAGGCTCAACAAGATATTCCACCCAGTGTACTATTAAGTAAAACGATGAATGAGGCTCAGCAGAATTATACCATCACAGAGAAGGAGTTGTTAGCCATTGTATTTGCCATGGAGAAATTTCGTCCTTATCTTATGGGGGCTAAGGTGATAATCCACATCGATCATGCCGCCCTTCGGTACTTGATGACAAAGAAGGACTCCAAAGTAAGATTGATGAGATGGGTACTTCTCCTTCAAGAATTTGATCTAGCGATTGTTGACCGAAAAGACAGTGAAAATCAAGTGGTGGACCACTTGTCTCGTCTAGAGGAGGAGGGGAGGCCATCCAACGACCTTGAAATCAATGATTCTTTTCCGGATGAGCAACTCCTTGCAGTGTCAATGAATGATATGGCATGGTTCGCCGATGTAGCCAACTACCATGTGTCCGGTGTGGTTCCATGTGAGCTCTCTACCAACCAAAGAAAGAAGCTAAAGCGGGATAGTTTGGACTTTTATTGGGATGATCCGTACCTGTTCAAAATTTGTACGGATGGAGTGATTAGAAGGTGTGTCCCGGAGAGCGAACAAATAAGCATCTTGAAGGCTTGCCACTCCTCTTCCTATGGTGGTCATCATGGGGGAGTGAGGACGACCTCCAAAGTCTTGAGCTGTGGATTCTATTGGTCGACAATTTTCAAGGATTCTAGTGATTTAGTGAAAAGCTGTGATGCATGTCAAAGAGCTAGTGGAATTTCAAAGAGAGATGAGATGCCCCTAAATACCATTCTAGAAGTTGACATTTTTGATGTACGGGGCATTGACTTCATGGGACCGTTCATGAGTTCTTGTGGAAACACATATATTTTGGTAGCAGTGGACTATGTTTCGAAGTGGGTAGAAGTCGTGGCTCTTCCTAACAACGAAGCTCGGAGTGTTGTGAACTTTTTGAAGAAATACATCTTTACAAGATTTGGGACCCCCCGTGCTATTATTAGTGAGTTGACCAAGTATGGTATTAATCACAAAGTTACTACTCCATACCATCCCCAAGCAAGCGGTCAAGTTGAAGTTTCAAATCGGGAAATCAAAAGCATCTTGTCTAAGACGGTCAATGCAAATAGGACCGATTGGTCCAAGAAACTAGATGATGTGTTGTGGGCTTATAGGACGGCCTACAAAATGCCAACTGGTATGTCTCCCTACCGATTGGTGTTTGGTAAGGCTTGTCATCTTCCGGTAGAGCTTTAACATAAAGCGATGTGGGCCTTGAAGAAGCTGAACTTAGAATGGCATGTAGCGGCTAATCTCCGGGTTGATCATTTGAATGAGCTTGACGAGTTTAGACTTCATGCATACTCCAGCACCTCCTTATACAAGGACAAGATGAAGTACCTTTACGATAAATATGCTCGAAGTAAGGAGTTCAATGTTGGTGACATGGTTCTTCTCTTCAATTCCCGGTTGAGATTGTTTTCTGGGAAAGCTCAAGTCAAAGTGGAGTGGCCCTTTTGAGGTAGTAGATGTGACCCCGTTTGGAGCTCTAGACTTAAAGAACAAGAATGGTGAAATATTTAGAGTAAATGGGCATCGGGTGAAACACTATTTGGGGAAGCCGGATGACAGCCAGGTTGTAGCACTCTTGCACTTGAAGTGATGGAATGGTAATTTGCGTCGTGTCGAGACGTTAAATCAGGCGCATCTTGGGAGGCAACCCATGTCTTTTTCTTTTTCTTTGTTTTCTTCATCCGTAGGATAGGATTTTTTAGCTAACGGTGTATGAAGTGTTGCAGGGAGTATGTTGAAATAATGCAGGGAAATACAAGAGTGAACAGTTCTCCGAAGTTTGGGCCACGCGGCCGCACAACAAATCAGTGCGGTCCGCATGGATTGTTGAAAGTAATGATCTGAGCCTAAGGAGACCCATGTGGTCCGCGTACCAAAATTGTGCGGTCTGCATGGGGTGGACAAGAGAGAATGAAATTTAACATGTCTCTGAAGTATGCCACGCGGCCGCGTAACAAAACAGTGCGGTCCGCATGGAAACTCATCAGGCAAGAAGGTTTCTGAAGTTTGGCACGCGACTGCACACCAAATCAGTGCGGTCCGCGTGACTTTCTGAACACAATGAACACAGGTTAAATCATGCGCGGTCCGCGTGCCAAAAGTGTGCGGCCGCGCAGGTAGGTAAATGACGGGTCCCACACCTTTTTCTATAAATAGGGACCCCTAGCCTTCATTAAACCTTTTGGCCAAATTTTCTTTTGAGATAAATTTCAACTGTTCATCCCCACTCTTTGTGCTTCAATTACAACTTCAACCACTCTTGGTAACATTTCATCTTTAATTCATTATCTTTATTACTTTATAGTGTATATAAATTAATCAATGTTAGTATAACTTCTTAATTTCTTTATTTTCCTCTTTTAATTGATAAAATTAGGATCAAGCATGCTAATTATAGAATTAGGGCTAAGATTTCTTGTAAAATAACTGAGTAGGGACACCTAGGACACATGATATTGAACACAATGGACTGAATTGAACAAAAGGGTAACCTACTAGTTTTGTTTTTTGCCCTACGCAGCCGCACACTTTTGTTATGCGGTCCGCATGCTTTCCTTAGTGATCAACCATACCTACGCGGTCGCGGTCCAAATCAGTGCGGACCGCGTGCCCGGGGTTCAGAGAATGAAAAATGTGGTGGTTTATTCTGTGCGGACCGCATCCATTTCTGTGCGGTCCGCGTTGACCTCATGCGGCCGTGATGCAAATCAGTGTGGTCCGCGTGGGTCAACTTCAGAGAGTCTGTTCATTAGTTTATCAACCTGTGCGGACCGCATGGCAAAAGTGTGTTGTCCACGTTGACCTCACACGGCCGCGATGCAAATCAGTGCGGTCCACGTGGGTCAACTTCAGAGGATACTACATGTTGCTGTTTAGCCTGTGCAGACCGCGTGGCAAAAGTTTGCGGTCCGCGTGACCTCTGTTCTTCACTGTGCCTATTTTGTTTATACTCTTTTGTCATTGTATACTGCTCACATGCTTCGACTAACCAATATAGATTGTATTTTTGCAGGTAATGACGAAGAATCACTTAGCACAACGTGGGGGTAAACAACCCGGGAGGGGTGGTTCCTCCCGAGTGGGAAAAGGAAAAAGGATCGTAAAAATCACCCCGGAGGCCCGGGAAAACATTAAGAAAACTCGAAAGATAATTCGGGAAGCTGACAGAGCGGCCTCTCATTCCACGTGGAGTGATTACGTTCCTTCCAGAAGTATCACCATAGAGTCTGCCCCCTCCCACATGTCTGTCTCAGTACCAAACATGGCCTCCTCATCTCCGGAGAAAGACCAACCCACAACATCCACTTCCAAGCAAGTAAATGTAGTCTCAGACTCGTCTGATGAGTCTCGAGCTGAGAAGCAGAATAGTGATGATGAGTACTCCACTTCTCCCACAGCTTCACTATCAGGGGAGACTGGAGGTCAGGCAGAGGGAGGTGAGCCACAAGTGGGTGGAACAGAGCAGACCAGGGATCTTAATGTGTGGTCCGATAGGTTTGTCAGTCAGCTAGCATGGCATAAGTTCAGAGAGTGGCGGCCAAAGAGGAGATTGATCCAGGAGAGGAGATTTATAGATGTGGACTTGCTTCCGCACAACCCTCATGTGCAAGCACAGTTCCACACGAGAGAGGGTTAGAGCTTCTTTAAGGAGCGGGTGGAGAATGCAAATGAGCACATGGTGAAAGAGTTTTATGTCAATATCCACCATCTATTCCGGGATTCCACCGCCACAAAAGTAAGGGATCAAATTGTGTTATTTGATGGGAAGCCACTCAATGAGTTCTTTGGGTTCACGGAGGAAGATGAATCTTAATATCTGGAGAAGTTAGCTCAGAAGGAGGAGGCCCGACCTTGGTTAGCAGAGGTGCTAGCGGCTCCCGGAACTGTTCGTTATGGATAAAGGCACAAGAGAAGATTTACAGGAACACCCTCAGCTTCGAGGCAAAAGTGTGATTTACCTTTGTCTACAACCATCTGGATCCCACCACTCATGACCATTCAGTGCCGACTGATAGAGCGGTGTTGGTAGCTTCGATCATGGCAGGCTTCCTACTGAATGTGGGAAATATCATGTATAGGGTCATCTCAAATGTGGCCCATGAGACCAAGATGAACTACCCCTTCCCCAACACATTGGAAATGTACTTCAGAGAGCTGAAAGTGAAAAGAAAGAAGTTTGATGTTTGGGTGCCTCCGGCGGGGGCGTATTCGTGGTATGAACAAAAGGGCCCGGACAACCCTAATACGGCCAAGAAGGACCAGGCCACCACTTCCACCACAGCTGGCGAGTCTGGGGAGCCAGCTGTCACTACTACTGAGCAAGCCACTTCACTCCCTCCGGGTCCATCTTCAGCACCCTCCTCATCTACAGCTGATCTGGAGATTCCAGCTTCCAAGACATACCGGTTCACTGCCAACCAGTTGTCCTACACATTGACCAGTTTGAACAACTGGATGTCAGCTGCGACATCCAAGTTGTCCACTTTGACGACAGTGGTTCAGTCCCATAGTGCACCAGTGACGGTGGAGGTCCCAGCTTCTATTGGGGACACATTGAAGAAAATCCTGGAAAACCAGGAAAAGATGATGAAGAAGCAGGATAGTTTGGCTGAGGTGGTCGATTCACATAGCAAGGCACTCAAGAGCCTTGCTAGGGAGCATAGGAAGCTAAGGAAGACCAAGGCCTCGACGAAGTCGGTTGCAGCTCTAAAGGAGAAGGTGGACAAGCTGGTAGCTGATCAGTTGCCCCTGGATCTATTATTTGGTGAGCCAGCTGTAGGGCCACAGGCGGAGCAGCCACAGGAGGAGCCCAGGCCACGCAAGAAGAGGAAGCTCCCCAACACTGAGGGAGTGGTGATCATGACAGCCCCTGAGCAGCGGGAGGGGTCCTTCAGTGCACCCACAGCAGCACCCACAGCAGCAGATGAGCCTCTTTCAGAGCAGGCACCTGTCCCAGCAGCACAACAACACGTTGGGGACCAGTCTGAGGTCCCCACCACTATAGCGGATGAGGGAGCCAGTCAGAGCCATCCTGTTGATCAGGCTTGAGGGGCCATCTATATCCTTTCTTTGTGCTTTTTTTATAGTTAGCATTGGGGACAATGCTAGCTTTTATTCGTGGGGGTGTGCCCTACTGTTTTTGATTTTGGGACTGTATATACTTGATTACATTCAGTACATTCGTAGTCGTAGTATTTGAATATATTTTAACACTTTGATCTACTTTAGTTTCATTTTGAACACTTTTTGATTGTATATTCGGATCTATCTTTGTTCATAGTTCATTTGCTTTTTCATTTTTGGTTATTCTCGTAGAATCATTAGATTTTGTTTTAAGCTTTCAATAAACCCTTGGTTTTCTTAATGCCACGTTTCTTTCCAAGGGTAAAGTGTTGTGTGAACCGGGTGGCTTTTCCCTATGATAGATAGCGTGACAACTTTCTTAAGGGTTGAGTCAGTTTTTTTTTCTTGATTTTCAAAATTTTTGTTAGTTAAGGGTACCTCGGGCGAATTTCACTTGGGCCTAGCACATTTGTCTCCGATCTTATCGTCAAAGACATCAAGTTGTGTCTAGATTGTTGAAAGTTGTGGCCTTGAGAGTCTTGTGTTGATCGAACAACCATCGATTGGTCATATGGACCAAAGTGTGCTCGAATCTATTCCGAGGTTGTTGTGGGCCTTCGACTACATTTCTTGGTGATCTCTGAGTGTACGTGTGGTGAGAAAATAGAATTGTGAGCCCAAGCACCGTACCAATGGTCTAGAACTTGTCCCGAATGTTTGTTGAGGCGAAATCCTAGGTGAAACTTGACTTGAGAAGTGAGTGTAGGCCACCTTTGATCCAAATGAACATATCATGAATCATTCCTTCCAACCTACCAATAAATGAATCCCTAGTCACCCCTTTTGAGCCTTAAACCTTATTTCTTCATAAACCAAAGTGCAATCCTATACCCAATTTAGACTTTCTCTTGGCACCCAAATATTTTCCCTTAAAGTGATTGCAAAAGTATAAGTTTGTGGGGGGGGGGGAGACAAGATAAGAACAAGAAAGGCACCAATGTGGCAAAAAGGCACAAAAGCAATAAAAAAAGAAAAGGCATGAAGAAAAAGGAAACAATGAGAAAAACAAGCAAAAAGTTGAAAAAGACCCAAAATGGGGGGACCAAAAAAGAGTTTATAAGTGAAAAGGGAAGAAGGAAGAATGAGAATGAAATGATCAAAGAAAGAAACGGAATGAAATGATCAATTGCAAAACGGAAGAGTGCCATGGTGCCTCTCATTCACCCCTTAAAAGAGGAAATGCCCAAAAAAAAAGTCAAAAAGGTATTCCATAAATGAATCAAAAGAAACGCTTTAGGGAAGGTTGAACCACTAAGAACCAAATTCCTACCCTACCCAAAAAGCTTTCACAATGACTCCCAAAAAGTCCTATACGATCTCAAGTCGAGAAGAGCCTACATTAGTGGATACTTACATAAAGGGCAAGCCTATGGTACCTAGTGTCGGGCTTAGGGTCTCTTCTTTGAGAGAGCGAGTGTGAAATTTTCCACATTGATTTGAGTGAAAATACCCTAAAGGTGAGAAGCACTTAGGGAGAGCCGAAGGTGTATGAGTTTGGGGTCCACAATAACCAAAGTGCTTGAGAAAGGCTCCTTGATGGATCGAGTCAACCCTCGAAGCTCTTGTGTCACACTTGAACCACAATGCTTAAAATTTTTCATAAAGGTGTCAATGATACATTTGCATTAGGGGCAATTGTTAGTCCCAATTGATGTTTGTAAGGATACCCCCGGACAAGTAGGGGTGTTTTGGTGCCTTTTCTCTGAAGGTTAGGTCTTAGTTTTGATTTGTTTGAGGACAAGCAAGTGTTTAAGTTTGGGGGAGTTGATAACTAGGAATTTTGCATGCTTTTGAACCCCTTCTTACCTTAGCTTTGTGCATAAAATGTGATTAAATGGCTTTGAATTACTTACAAGTTCGCTATTTTGCAGGTTTGAGCGAAAAAAGGATGAATATCGTCAAAGCGGCTCAAAAAGGAGTGAAACCAACAAAGCGTCAAAGAAGAGAAGAAGGACTTCAAGGAAGCCTGTGCGGATCGCATTGTTTTGGTGTGTGGCCGCACAGGATGATTCAGAGACACTCAAGTCCAAGCTCTATCTGCGCGGACCGCACTGATTTGGTGTGTGGCCGCGCCTGAGAACATCAGAGAAGCCAAAATTGCAAACAAAACCCACGTGGACCGCGTCCAATACTGTGCGGTCCGCGATGAAGAAGACCAGAGCAGGAAATGTCTAAGGAACAAGTCCCACGCGGCCGTGTGCCATATCAGTGCGACCCGCATGGGTATAGGATCAGAGAGCTGTTTTCAATCAAATTTATACAGTGCGGCCGCATGACAAATGTATCGGTCTGCGCTATTGTACATGCGCGGCCGCGTGCCAATTGTATGCGGTCCGCATGACCTGTTCCAGCAGCAGACCTTCAGTAGCATAATTACCCGATGCGGCCGCACGACAAAAGTGTGCGGTCCGCGTGAGTCCCGCAGGGGCATTTTTGTCCGGAAATTTCAGGTTAGTATAAATAGCTTCTTTTTCTTTTTTAGGTTATTTTAGACACTACACAGTGACGACTGAGCTCGTGAGATACTTGGATACGCCTATTTTGGGCAATTTTGTATTGTTTTAACATTAGATTTCAATTCCATTTAATTACCATGTCAATTTTATCTTAAATTTCTTCATTTTTTTCAATTTATATGGCTAGATAAACCCCTAACTAGGGTTGTAGCCCAACCCTAGTGTGGGTAATTGATGGGTTAGATTACTAAATGCAATGATGATTGTGGGTGATTGGTTTTGGGTTGATTGAATGTATTTATTTGGGATTTTGTGGTTGCAAACATGAAATCTATTTTTGTGGGTTTGGTCTCTACTTGAGAAAGAGAGTCTAAAACCTCTCAATCAATCCCAACAAGAACTTGGGATGGACCCATGAGAATGGTAGTCCCAAGTAACTGGTATAAACCTCGAAAGAGTAATTACCCAACTTGAGCCTAAAGTTGCTTGGGCAAATTAGCCTACCCAATTGGTCTCTCGAGAGTCAATTGGGCAAAATTATTCTCTCTACCGAGAGATGTGAGAATGAATGCATAGAGCAACGGCTATCCGATAATCCCATGCATCATCTTCGCATTGAATTTCTATACCCATTAGTTATTCCACCTAGGTATAAGGTAATTCCCTAGTCCCATTTTCCATTAGCAAATCACAATTAGAAATAGCCTTAGCATAATTTAGATTACACAATAGTAGTTGATACAACAGTTTATAAATCAAAAATACCAAAAATGCTTGAAGATAAACTAGAAGCCAAAATTCAATAATAGTGCAACACAATTATTCACTCCAATATCTAACTCCCTGAGGAATTGACCCCGAACCACTATTCGGGTAAGAGTAGTAGTGCCCACTCATACCTTCGGGTTGAGTTTGCCACAATCAAAGTAGAACCAGTAGAGTCTCCACGTGTAGATCTTAAACTTCACAGCCTTTCTCTTTTGTCCCTACTATGCCTTATTGGAGTAGGGGCATTAGGAAATTGATCAAAGATAGGAACTTTTCTAGGATTAGGGTTTGGAGACGACATTGTTAGATGAATTTGAACAAAGGAGAGAAAAAGGAAGCAAGAAAATACTTGTTGAAGAAGATGACAGATGAAGAGAGAAATAAAAAGATATGTGGAACATACCGTCAAACTTAGAAAAGTAATGATGGAAAGCCTATAATAAAAGCAAATATCACTTCGTGAATAATGGGAGTGAAAAATCCTTGAAAAAGGGTACTAAATAGCAGAATCAATGAAAAAGTGACACATGGACAAAACATTAAATGGGAAAGACAACTGAGACGTCAATATTGTCATACGCATTGATTAATGCAAAAATTTCCCTTTTTATGAAGATCCACTTCCCAATTATTTAACTTATAAATAAATAGAAAGCGGGGGGACACTCTGTATTGGGAAAAAACTGAATTTATATTGGAGGTGACGTGGCATGACACGTGGATTGGTCAAAAGGTCAATAAATAATATTTAATTGAGAAGACCAATTCAGAATGTACACGATGTGCAATTTAGATACATATCTCGTACCTAAATGGAGCATTTAGGTCTGGGATTCTTGAAGATTCAAAGGATAAAAATTTGGTGATAAAAGATACGGGAAAAGGAAAGTAAAAGAGGCACGAAAAGCGGATTTTGACATGAGTCCCGTGCCAATTCAAGTCAATTAAAGTCAACGGAACAAAAGGCGCTAAACACATGGATCTGAAGATGAAAAGGAGTCCAAATTCAGTATTAAATATCCGGCATATTGGAAAATTGATATTTAATAGGAATGATTGTGTAACGGCTTATTCAATGTCATTTATTACTCATAATTGTATCATTAAAACTTAGGTTTCATTCTTCTACCTAGGACCGGCTATAAAAGACAGAAGTCTTATCATTTGTAGAGACACGAAAAATCATTGATATAGTATTGGAATACAAATTTCTTTATTGCTTATTCTTATTCAGAGAAGGCCTATTGTATTTTTCGGTCTCTTGATTATCAGTAACCCGCTTTTTCTCTTATTTTCTAGTTTTAATCGAAATTTCATATTTTGGTTAAACAAAGACATTTCTAATAATCAAATTCAATTCTTTATGTACAATTCCCTACATCAGGGTTGATATTTACTGGTTTTGGATAGAACTTTTGTCAACAAACGTTTTTAGTTTTCTACTTTTGAGTACGTTAATTAAGAATGTTACATCCTATGACTCTACGCACAAGTTAGTATTCAAATCGAATAAACCGAAGTTACCGACCCGAAACCAAAAGGAGAAAAATTGAACCACACTGAATTTAATCAGGTACGATATTGATATAGCATTTTAAGAAATCGAATACCGAAAATATCAAACGGAAATATCTAAATATTGTAACGTACCGACCAAAGAACACCGTTAGTGACATGTCTAAATTAGAGGAAACTTTAAAAGTTGCTCGGTATCATTTTTTAAAATTGTTTTTTCCAAAATCACAAAAAAGAAAAAGTTGTATCATTTTTACTTGTATGTTTTGTTTTGGATTTCACGGTGAAGAAACTAGTCAAACTCTTCATGTAATCAAGAAATAATCTAGCGTGATATTGTCGAAATTTAAATATTAAGTGTGAATTAAATCTTACTATTTAGCATAATTACTCAATTAGATTTTAGTACTTAACATTGATTATAATTTAAAAAGAGTTTCGAATTAGAAATTGGTTGTTGTATGATGAACCAAAAGTAGCTAACGAACAAAATGTCTACCAATAAATAAGATGGCTCGGGATAAGATAATCTATCAAATTTCACATGTTGTTGAATATTAAATCGGATATACTATATACTATTAATTGTGATTAAAGAAGAAGACAAATCGTATATTGTCTAGCATGTACAACAAAAACAAAGTGTCACAAGTTCAATATTAATATGTAAATTATGATTTAAAAAGGTAAGCAAGTTACACATTCTTCAACCTCATATCATGAATAGTTGTTACACGTTTAAACGTTAATTGCACAATTTGTTTTTACTTAACTTAATTATGATTAAAAAAGGTATGCAGTTACATTGTCAAATGGCATATCCCGTGCTTAAATCTAAATTAGTATTAGTACCCGTGCGATGCGCAGACATAAATCATAGTATTAAATTATAATGTAGCTTGTTTAAATCATGTGCAAATAACCTTATAATATAAACCTCTCAAACAAAAACTATGTTACATTAGATATTAATTATGAAGTAGGATATGAAATTATTGTTCAAATTTCGTATTGCATAACCTTTTTTTTTATATTCGCAGCAACCTAACCTTGATTTTAGTCTTGCATTTCGTTTCGCTATCAATATTAAAGAATACTAAACATGTCATATTGTGATCTGTCTTGGTTGAGCACAATAGATTATACTCATTATTTTAACAAATTTTTTAATATCCCTTTGTTTTTATCTAAAAGTTAAATATATCTTATTCAACACATTATTTGTACGCATTCTTTTCTTATAGTTATTGCACTATTTATTATTTAGTATTATTGTACTATCATATAATATTTTATTAGCTTAATAATTAAATTAATCTCTTACTTATTATTCTTTTAATAGTCTTTAATAAATATAAGTATTTTATTCTTGAAATTTGGTATATTTTTATGCTTGTATCCTCTCATTTTGGCACATAATTGCAAATCAAAAATATTATTTATTTTAATGTTGGAATTTATTTTCCTAGGGCAAAAATCATGTGCTCACATAAGTATCCTCACACTATCTCTATTTTTGTACATTTCTTCCCTACTATAAATTTTAATTAGCTTTTACATTAATTTTTACCTATAACCATAATAATATCATATTTTATTTTAATTTGTAAAATTAATGTAGGCTAAAATATTAATACGTTATTTGATGATTATGTTCCAAATCTATTGAGTTCTCTTATAATTATTTTTTATTTAGATGCAGTTAATTTTTTTATAGCTTTAAGATATATATTTAATTTTTAATTTTCAAAATAACCTATATTAGAAAGTTGTTTTATATTATTAAAATTTTATTTTAATATCAGAAAAATAATTTTTTAAATTGTTTAAACATATTATATTTATGTAGTAATATGTTTACTATCATTTTATTTCTTTCCATAATAATTTCCAAAATAAAAAAATTATGAAATATAAAAAGTCTCAATCTCAAATTCACATAATTCTTATCATTTTATTTTATAAATTGGAAGGCATTTTTAGAAATTATGCTATGCTTTCAAGCTTATACTAACGACACTCAATTTAGATATTAATCATAGAAAAATATTTTCATAGTTGTTTGAACACATTATGTCTAAATGTTGTAGTAATATTGTAATGTCTGCTTATTTCTTATGTAAATTTTCTTTCTTTTTAGCTTTAATACATAATTAATTTTTAATTTTCATTAGTACAATTACTTATATTATAAATTTATTTTGCATTTTAGTTAAAACAAATTCCATAAATAAGACTTCAATTTCGTGATAGTGTCCATAGTTTGAGCTTTCTAATCATAGTTTTAACAACTTTCTAATTTCAAATTCAATTATTTCTAATAACAATTTTTTAATAATTTAACATAATTTTTCTTATTTTTTAAGTATTGTATATTTATTTTAAAAAATTTCTGATTTCAAATTTAATTAGCCTTTCCTTTTCTAATTTTAAGTTTGTATTTTTAATTTTTATTTTCTAAACTTATGATTTATATATATCCTCACATTATATCTAATTTATTTCTATAATTTAATATTCTTAGTTTTTGATTTTATCTATTAGACTTGAGTTACGTGGATCTATTCATGTTATGACTTCTCTTATCATAATATAAAAACTTGCTCATCTCAAATTCAAATAAGTTTTATCGTTTTTTTCTATGATAGAAAATCTAAAAAAAATCTCTATTTATTTTGTATTTTTGATATTATAGTATTCAATACCTGATATTATTAAATTGTCATGTGGGTTTTTCTTACTTCTTTGAATTTAATATCTATTTACCACACTCATTCTAATATAACACAGTAAAAATTTAAAAACTTTCTCAAATTCAAATAAGTTTTATTATTCTATTTTCTAAATTTGGCTGTATTTTAAAAAATTATGTTATGCTTTCAAACTTAAATTAAATGCACTCAATTAAAATTTTAGTTATAAAAAAAATTCTTAAAAGTTTTAACCTATTATATTTGAATGTTGTCATAATATTTATGTATAAAATATTCGTTTGTCCGATTTATCAATATTAATATGACATATTTTTTTTATTAATTTTTTTTACTAATTAGTTGAGTTTTTCCATACCTTATAAATAATTTATATACTTTATGTAAGATTTTATTTTATCGCTTGAATTTATTTAATTTTTAAACTTAATGAATCTTTAATATCTTAAGTAAATTTTAATTTTATTTTAACTTACTCCAAAGTATAAATAGTGACGGGTTTTCTAAATCTACGTCTTTCTATATTTTTTTATTTCTAGTATAATTTTTAGTTAATGTTTTACCTACGTATTTCTAGCTAACATAAAAAAAATATCTATGGGTGGATAAATATAATATAAATAGAGATATAGCTACATATAAAAATAAATTTAAATGTAGATACATAGATTAGATTTATCTAAGATTTATTTAGATTGAGTATAAAATTTATTAAACTACTTACATTAATTATGTTTTCATTTATAATTTAAATTTTTAATGCTGTCTTAAAATTGGCAAGTGGCTTCTTTTTAGCTTGCCACATGGCTTAACCTCATGCTTCACTATTCTCCTTTTAATATAATATAGATATAGAAGATATAGATAGATATAGATATAGATAGATTTTTAATGTTATATTAAAATTACCAAGTATCTTCTTTTTTAGCTTGCCACATGGCTTAACCTCGTATCATGAATAGTTATTACACGTTTAAACGTTAATTGCACAATTTGTTTTTACTTAACTTAATTATGATTAAAAAAGGTATGCAAGTTACATTGTCAAATGGCATATCCCGAGCTTAAATCTAAATGCATAATTGGATTTTAGTAGTTAACGTTAATTATTATTATTATGATGATTAAAGAAAAAGGAGAGTAAATCACAGATTGAATTTCCGAGAATACCCTCACCATCATCACTCAGTATTCAACAAGTTCAGAACCAGAAAGAGGGAAAATCAGGAGGAAGAGCTTTTTGGGTTCAATTTTTAAGAATAATGAGAGCTCTTTCCTCTCGACTTTGACTCTTCTCTCTTTTTCTCTCTCCGTATGTATACTCATATGCGTATACGCTGAGCATACAAAAAATACGTAGTAGTATATGTATATACGTACGTGAAAATCTCCAGATCGAAGTTAGGGTTTTAGTTTTTTAGGTCTTCAAAATGTCAGGGCTTCATCGATCTTCTAGCGCTCCTTCAAAAAATGGCCTTCCTCCTCAGGAACTCCTTGACGATCTTTGCAGGTGCCTGTTGCTCTTTATGTGATTGTGCAAAACTTTATTTATTTATTTTTTGTTGCAGTTTTAGTGATTCAAGCTATTTTTCGGACTTGGTTGTGATATAGTGTACTTTTAGTGATTATAATTTCAAAATTTTGCTATAGTAGTGTGTGTTAGTGTTAACTTCGTGCACTCAAGGGTGTGACCTGGTTAATGAAGTGGTAAGAGAACCATAATGTCTCAATTCAGATCCCAGCGAGGCAATACTACTAGGTGATTTCTGCTTAAAGCCTCTCGATACCTGTACTGGTGGGAGGTAGTAGGTACCTGGTGGAATGGTCAGAGGCGAATGCAAGCTGGTCCAGTTATTGGTGTCATAAAAATATATAGTGTTACCTTTGCCTGTGCGAGCTGCCCAATGGCTATTGATCTTGAGTTAGGATAAAAAAAGGATGGTTGTGGTAGGTTGATCATACTGTTAAAAGCTAGCGTAAGTAAGGAGGATCTTATAGAGAATGAAATGGACCTCAATTTGAGATATAGAGGATTAACATCCAATATGGTGTGGGTTAGTGATGTTGCTGGAATGAATATCATGGGAGATAAAAATGTTAGAACTACGAGAAAGCAAGAAAAGTGAGGTTAATTCTTGTGATCTATATAAGTTTTGATGCTTAGTGTCATTCGGTACTTTTAAAGGTAAGATGATGCATGTAGTCGAGGGAAGTAGTAGATTCAAGCAAGCTGACCTGGTCGTCGATGTTATAAGAGGTAGCAAATTCAGGTGAATGACCTAATTTGGTATTTGAATTGAAGTTGATTGGGTCTTATTAGTTGCATGTAATTCAACAGCTTCATGTGATGGAGAGTTCTCTTGTTTCGTTGTGTAATTATGACTACCTAAGATAAATTTAAAAATGTGGGAAATGGAATTCCTAATTTCTTGAATGTAAGGGCAAGTTCAATTTCTTAGTTGCTGAGACTGTTGGGACTGAATAAAGGAAGGAACAGGTAGTTCTACTTGAGTATTTTGTGCCCTGCTTAAAACAAATACTACCTTTAAACTCTTCTGATCTCGCTGCGTTATAGACCTATTGCTTCTGACAATAGTTCCTATACTTGTTATTAAATTCATTGAGATGTGTTATCCCAGGCGTGTGCGTCATTGAAACCAACACCTATTTTTTTAATGACGCACATCCGAACTAGCTAGTATGCACTTAAAATATCCATTGGCGATCCTGCTATAATTCAAACGTATGTGTCTGTTAATTCTGCCCACCAAGTCTAAAGGATACCGGCACACACTAAGTGTTGTAATTGAAATTCGGATCTACAGCTTCCAAGTTGTTACTCACGTTTCAATCACTCAGCCAGCTTCTAGTGTTTTGGGACATTTATGGAATTATGAACATGAGAGTGGGTTGGTTAAATTGGCATCCGGAAGACACAAGTAATGATTAAGTATGGAAAAGGGTAGACGAAATGTAAGAGCAGAGTTTGCCCACTCGTGATTGACACAAGTACCACTTATTTAACATTTGAGGACACCTGCATGTAGTGTTAAATAGGCAAGGAGATCCAGTGTTGGAATGGAATGGTGTTCAATAGAGTAAATCAGTAAAATGGATATAGAAGTCAGTAGATCCCCCCAAATATTGTGGGCGTCAGAAGTCAGATGGACAATGCCTGCAACTACTCTGGAGCTTCTGAAGTCCTGGAATAACATTGGAGGTGTAGTAAGTCAGAAGACATGGTGGGGAGTGATACCTGCTTGTGTACGGTGGACAGTGTGGACATAGAGGAACTCAAGAGTTTTTGAAGACAGATACAATATTCTTCAAAATGTTATGATGAATTGTATTCTTTTATTTTTTATTTTTGGTGTAAAGTAAGGTATGTAGAGAATACAGTCCCTGGTTGACATGTTAGGTTTTTTAAGTCTGGTGGATCAGTTTTGATCTTCGCCCTATACATATGGTTCACTGCCTTAGTGCCTTTTTTTCTTAATATTTTGGTACCAGTCTCGGGAAAAAAAAAAATAGACCCCCCCAAATAATTTGGCAGTGATGAGTGGTTGATTGATTGATCAATAATATAATAACCATGCTTCAATAATTAATCATTCATGGTTTGCAACCTTTTCAGTGTTTTATTTGGATAGGAAGACATATTGCTTCCTTTGGTCAATATTATAGCATGGTCAGCTAATTTTTGTCTCATGGTAATGAAAGCTTATGACTTCAAGAAAATGCATTCTTTCCTGGCATATAGTGTATTCTCTTTCATCTGTATTTACTTAAAGTTGGTTCTAGTAGCCTGTTATATCTTTTGACTTTACTTGATTAATGGTAGATGATTGTGAAATTATGCATTTTTGTATCTTTACTTGATAAATATGTTTGCTTTTCTTTTGACGCAGTCGGTTTGTTTTGAACGTGCCAAAAGAAGATCAGCAATCATTTGAGAGGATTTTATTTCTTGTGGAGTATGCACATTGGTTTTATGAAGACAATTCTGTAGAAAAAAATCCATCATTGAAGTCTTTCACTCTCAAGGAATTTACATCCTTAAGTATCCTTTGATGATAGGTCCTAGGTCGACAATTTTCTTAATGCAGAGTATTATCTTGCACGCAACTTACCTCTTTCATTGGGATTTGCATGTTGTTACTCTTTCGAACTTGAATGCCCTCTCTTCTTTTTTCTTTGCATATAATTAGCCACTTGACCTGCTTTCCACCAATTTGATCGCGAAGTATGACATTGATATTACTAACCCAAAAAAGGGCCCGAGATGGCGGATAACTGTGATATTGCTGTCATTCTCCATAGTCGTCATTATATATACTCGTTTTTTTTTTCTCCTATATGGTCATTGTTGGGCCAAGGTTCATGTGTTTCTCTTAGGGCTGAGTGTTTTGTTTTTATTTTTTCCTTTTTCTAATTTGTTTAAGGAGCTCCCTGAACATGCAAAATGTTCGTGAAGATTGGAAATGTAAAATCTAAAGAAAGATCTATTTTTGAGAAGGGTAATTTTTTTTATAAGATTATCTAAAGAAAGAATTATATTGACAGTATAAGGTGGACATATATGACAGGGTCACTGTTTTTGACTTTCATTCCTAAGTTGTTTTGCTTACTAATTCCATGTTGGCTTGTGTATCTGGAGATGAGCATATGAGCGTTCCGGCTTTCCTTAATCAACGGCAGTGTTTAACAGTTGTGACGTTTTAAAACCATATGTTCCTCACATAGATGACATATTCAAGGACTTTACTTCTTACAAGGTTCGAGTTCCTGTAACTGGGGCCATCATCCTTGATGAAACTTTTGAAAGGGTAAGTCTCGTTTGCATTGAGAGTTGCACATTCTAGTTCCTTCTCCTTAAGAGATAAACATCACCTTTGTCTGATTCTTATAGTTGATTGGTGTTCTAAATTTTGTGCTTTATTAAGCCTGTTACCTTTTAGGACCTATATTCATGTACGACCCAGTCTCTTATAAAAAAATTCATGTATGACCCAGTGATTAATATGTTACTGGAACTTAGTACTTTGCTGCTTTGACTTTTTGAGGACATATATTCAGTTAATTGCGGTCATTTCTCTCTCTATTCTTTTTTGTCTGATGATTATCCTTTTCCCTATTCTGATTCATAAGAACAAAGGATATAGTCAAAGTTGTTGCGAATTATCAAGGCCTTAAAATTTTGAGTTATACAATGAAACTTTGGGAAAGTGTGGGAGCATAGATTTAGGGACATTACAAGAATGACAGAGAATCAGTTTGTATTTACCCTGTCGATCTACGCCAAAGACTATAATCTTGCTAAGAAGATCTATGGAAATTTATCGCACGAGGAAGAACAACTTACACATGGTGTTGACGATTCATTGACCTGTAGAAAGCATATGATAGAGCACCAAAAAATGCCCTTTCGTGGTGTTGGAGAAGAAAGGAATTCATATTAATTTATAAGTGCCATAAAGGGCATGTATGAAGTAGTCCTTACTAGCATGAGAACAATACCAGGAGATATAAATGAGTTTCTCATAACTGTGAGTTTACACCCGGGATTGGATATTTTACACCATGAAAAGGAAATAGCTATGCAGGTGAAAATGTGTTACAATATACTCGGGCAGTGAAGCCACCAAGAGCGGAGATTTTGCCATTCCGAATTCTATTCTATTTCAAATTAGTGAAGTTCCGTTATGACATCAAAAGTTCCTTGAATTCCTTGAGTGTTGAAAATTGAGTTAATGATTGGAATGCCAGAAGGTTTTTTCTGCTTATGACCACGGTTCTTGTGTAGTCATCTTTTGTTGTAATGTTTCAAGGTTCTATTTCCTGGTGTACTGTTGAGTTCTTGTTCAAACTGTGTCTTTTGGATTTTAAGTATCTCATGGATTATTTATGTCAAATGCAGTGCTTGCTAGTCAAGGGATGGAAGGGTTCAAGTTGGAGTTTTCCACGTGGGAAAAAGAATAAGGATGAAGAGGACCACACTTGTGCAGTTAGAGAAGTAAATTCTCTTTACCTTTTTTTTTAAATCAAGAAGTAAATTCTTTTCAATTGAACAGTGCTCCAATTGACATTAAAGATTCATGTAAATGTTTATGAAGCATTCTTTCGCTTCGGTTTCTTAATACCTTGTTGCTTATGATTCTTTTCTTCTTGTCTTTAGCCGAGGGTCTATTCCTGCCACCATCATCCTCAATTTTAACTACACACTCACCCACCTCCACTACCACAACTAACCACCTCATCACCATCACTAACCATAACCCGCACTGTCCACCATTATAAACTACTACCATCCACCATCACCTTCCTCAATCACAATCACATCCACTACCTCACTATTATTAACGATCACCATCCACCATCACCATCCTCAATCACAATTTCTATCGCTACCAATCACCACTAGCTACTACATAAAACCACCACCATTAGATTAATTAGTATTTTGTTTGAATTTTATGTTTATTAATTTTTGAATAAAGATAGATTTTGTATATTCAGATGTTAAAAAAACAATCTTAGTCATTTATTATTCAAATCTTAATACACATCTTAATATTCAGATGTGTATTTAGATTCAGATATCTTAATCTTACACATCTTCATATTCAGATATGTTTTCATATTCAGTATTTTGTTTCTTCATCAGATATGTATTCAGATTCAGGCGTCTTAATCTTAAAACAAACAAAGGAGGCCTTAATCACATATAGAACCACCAAGATTTCATAACAGTTACTCCCTCCATTCCAGTTTATGTGAACCTATTTGACTGGGCACAGAGTTTAAGAAAAAAATGAAGACTTTTAAAACTTGTTGTCATAAATAAGCCATAACATTTGTGTGGCTTATAGTGTTAAACATGTCAGAGCATTTGTGTGGCTATAAAAGTTTCTCATTGAGAGCACGATTGAAAGTTTTAAGTAAAATTACTTTCCAATTTAGAAAGGGATCATTCTTATTGAAACGTACCAAAAAGGAAATAGATTCACTTAAACTGGAACGGAAGGAGTACAATCTTCAATTTGGAGAAGTCAGATCCCATACCAACTTACTAAAACAGAAAAAAGTATGATCCTAAACTAAACTAGTATAAAAGTAAATTGGAGACTTTTCTATGACTTGTAGATAGCTTGTAACTCAGTTTTCGATAAACCGATCCATTCACAATGAAGAAATTAAATCAGTTTATGCTCTTTTCCTTTGAACCACAAAGTTTTGATCCAAAAACAGAGGAACCAAAAATGTTACTCTCTCTGTTTCAATTTATGTTTCAATTTATGTGATACATTTCCCTTATTAGTACATATTTCTATATTTAAAGATAATATAACTTTAAACTTTTCATTTTACTTATTTGACCCTCAATGAGATGTTGTATAGCCAACACAAATATTATGGCCCCACAAAGCTTTTACCTTTAAGCTTTTAAGACCATAAGTTTGAACTTCGGCCATTGCTCTCCTTTATACCATGATACACCAGTACCACCATGGGACATTAAGTACAAGCCACATACGAACTATTCCTCATGTAGAACTTAAATTGTATTTTCTTCGTGGACCGATCCAAACAGCTTTCTCAATAAGTACAAAATATTTGATGTTTCTTCTTTCCACAAAAAATTCAAACTCAACAAGTCACGACAACTACCCCTCAATAATCAATATTAAATATGTTGGGGTTGGTGAAATAAATCCTCATTGTCCATATTGCTTCATTTTAACTCATCTCAGACAAATTAAAAATTAGTTTCTCTAACACTTGAAGTTATCTATGCCTTCTATTGGTATGTAAATCTCTAACAATATTTTAAAACTACTAGCAACCATTGGACCTACAGAACATACTAACATGACTAATCTTTTTTTGGATAAAAGGTAAGGGTATCAAAATATTGATTACTGAAGCACCAACAAGGTGCATGTACAAAAGTATATACAAATTGGTCATAAGACCAATTTATCCTTAACATAGATAGCTAGGAAAATTTATCAATTATCTATGATATTACATATTCATGTTTTGACCAAAATGACAAGTTATAAACTAAAATGTTTGAGTTGGTGCACAAAATAGCAAATTCCTCTTATGCATCTTTGATTTTGCTCCTCCCATAGGGACCCAAATTATTTTCCTTCGTATTGGACGTGTTGACGTGACACATTCAAGGGGAAGTTCCATGGTGTATGTTATTTGCAGATGACATAATTCTGATGCGAGACAGTGTTAACGAGAGGCTGGAGGTTTGGGGACAGACTTTAGAGTCTAAATGTTTCAAGTTGAGCAGGACCTACACAAAATATTTAGAGTAAAAGTTTAGCGACGGGACTCAGGAAGCGAACATGAATGTGAGGCTTGATACACAATTTATCCTCAAAAGAGGAAGTTTCAAGTACCTTGGGTTAGTGATACAAGGAAATGAGAAGTTGATGAGGATATCACACATTGTATAGGAGCAGGGTGGATGAAATGGAGGCTCGCACCCGACGTCCTAAGTGATAAGAATGTGGCACTGAAACTTAAAGGTAAGTTCTACAAAGTGGTGGTTAGACCGACTATGTTGTATGGGGCGGAGTGTAGGCCAGTCAAGAACTCTCATATCCAAAAGATGAAAGTACCTAAATAAGGATGTTGAGATGGACGTGCGATCATACCAGGTCAGAAAAGATTAGAAATAAAGTTATTCGGGAAACAATGAGCGTGTACTCAGTGGAGGATAAGATAAGATGCAGGAGGCGAGGCTGAGATGGTTTCGGCATGAGAAGAGGAGAAGCATAAATGCCCCACATAGTGTTAGGGTTGGCCTTGGTGGGTAGGAGTAGAGGTAAAGGTCGGTCAAAGAAGTATTAGGGAGAGGTGATTAGGTAGGACATAGTGCAGTTGGAGCTTACCAAATACATGACTATTGATAGGAGGCTGTGGAGGTCGAGGATTAGGGTAGAAGGCTAATACGTAGTCATGCGTTTTCCCTTTTCTTTATCAGACCGGTAACATTAGTGCTAGTTTGCTATCCTTCCTATTCATAGATTGCTATTACTACTTATTGTTGATTGCTATCTTTTGCTTCGGTTTTCTTAATATCTATGTTGCTACTTGTAGCCACTGCTTTTTTTCATCTTCTCTTTAGTCGAGGGTCTAACGAAAATAGCTTCTTTGCCTTCCCAAGGTATGAGTAATGATTGCGTACACATTACTCTCTCCAAATCCCGCTTGTGGGAATTCACTGGGTTTGTTGTTGTCGTAGTTGCTTCCTGTAAGTCTCTTATATCAGCATTCCAAGCATTCCAGTCCAGTTGCTAAAGACTTGTGTCAACCTACTGTCCCATAACTCCATGTTTTTCTGTAATGCAAAAACAGATGATCTGAAATTTCAACACAGGTAGTCTCTGCTGCAGGGTGCATAGCCTCTTTTAGCCAAATTTTGCTGAGTGAGACGGGCTTCATTTAAAACTATCCACCCAAAAACATGCAACCCTCGGGGGAGCTTTTGCTTTCCACAATAATTGTCGTGGCCAGTCAACAATTTCGCCCTCCAAAAGACAGAGCATCTTTGTAACCAGACTTAGCAGAATATCTGTTGCTGCTGTATGCAAGCCAAAACAATGAATCCCCACTTTCATCAATCCATCTTTCTCCCTAAGTCTTTTGAGCAAATCTAACAAGTTGTCCACTTTGCAATTGTGGCAGTTTCTTCCTAAATTTAAATTCCAAGAATTTGGTTTCACCTAAAACTCAATTCCCACTAACTGGTCTCGCCTATACCTAATTCCATTGTGCTCTATTTGTTGCTAGGTTTGCATGGATTCCAAGAGATTGTGGGTCTTTGTAGATAACTTCTTTTCATGTGATTTTAGGTCTACCTCGCCCCCTTTTTAATACCTTCATTCACCATTGTTTAGGCCTATGGAACGGTCCATCTGGAGGTCGACTTAGTACATGATCAGATTATCTCAAGAAACCTCAGTTTATGCTCTATATATGCTACTTGCACCTTATGCTGAATATGGTCATTTTTAATATTGCCAAATCTTGTATGACCGCACATCCATCTTAGAATTTCAATTTCTTCGACATACATCTCATGGATATGTTGGACCTTAGAGGCCCAACATTTACTCTCGTATCAAATTGTTAATCTTACAACTGTTACATAAAACTTGAATTTCATTTCAGTAGGTATCCTTCTATCACATAACACTCCGGTAGCACCTCTCCGTTTTAACCACCTTATTTTGATTCCATATGTTTATCTTCATTGATCATACCATACCATTATGCCGGATCATCGAACATAGGTATCTAATTTTTTGCTAAGTTGCTCCGACACTTCAATTTAGGTGTCGCACCCGTGTCGACATGACACTAGTATGGGTGTGGGTATGGGATCCGTACCGGATATGGTCAAATACTTTTGGGTACTTTGACCACAACGACGGAAAAATTCGATACAAGATACAATTTGATTCCCGAAATCAGAATCAAAACTAGGATACAATTTGAAGAAAATAACATACCTTATCTACGATATCAATCCATTACTTATTTACAATTTGAGAATAAAAAAGAAATACACACTTTACAAGCTATGCTAAGTATTCCACTAAATTTCTTGCAAATTTAGAGATATTTTTATATTTTTGAATTAATTTTAGCCGGATCCCCGCACCCGTATCCACACTAGGATCCATATCCCCGAATCTTAGAATTTACATCTCGAAGGATCCGACCTTTTGATCCGCACCCGTGTCGGACACCCAAACCCGTGTCCGAGCAACTTAGATTTTTTGCATTTATGCATCTCAATCCCATACCTCACTTCGCTCTTCTTATGTTGGCTAAACTTAATGCACCTATTGAATCTTACTTCTACTTATCCTAAAATTCTTACTCTTTATTGTGGTTCTCCACGGTTCAAACTTTTGACCGACGCCCTAGTTAAATCAATAAACACAATATAGTGCGCAAATAGCATAAGGCATCAGATCTCATCATGTATAGAATGTTAACTTCACTTGTAGCTTTAAAAGTAAATTTGGATGACCTTATTACTGGCATTTACAAGGAGGCGTACATAGAATTGGATAAACCTTCATCCCTAGTTCGATAAATGTCATTAGGGTTGGCACTGATTTCTGATTAATGTTGTTATAGTTATACTTGAGCCTCTGAGAAATTACAAGTTAAAATAAAGTTAAATAACAATAGAAAGGAAAGGAGAGTTGGTAGTAGGTGCAGAAGAACATACCCCTCGCTGTTTATCCAATCCCCATCGTATTCCATAGTATTATGTTTCACTCATGATCTCCTTTTAATGGAAGTAAGTATATCTCATTTTCCTCATGTAGGATAAACATACTAAACATGAAACAATCGACAAAATTTTTTGGATCGCAACTCAATAACTGATAGACAAATCAAAAGCCAAATTACATCTCGGTTGATGAAATCCCTCCTAATGGCCCCAACTATCTGCAAGGAAAAACACCCCCCCCCCCCCAATCTTTGCAAAAGGTCTAAGGTAGTTTGAGCTAAGTAATTTTTGCAAATAAGATATCTCCTGCATTAGAAGAAGTGAAAACGGTACCAAAGAAACATGAATTTTAATGGGGAAAAAGGAATGACACCTTACTTAAAGAATTCTGAAAAGAAGTTCAGCTTTTTATTCAGTAAGATATTTATATGTGCATCTCTAATCATGATAAAAGGAACTCAGAAAGGTGGGGCGAACCATTATATCATTGCTACCAAGCTTGATCCTTCACTGTCATCTCTTAGGCAAAATCAGTCACCTTGAATCAACTAAAACCAATCAAGTAACAGATAGCCTTGCATGCTTCCACAAACATTTACAACAACAACCAAAAAAAAAAAAAAAAGTGGGTTCCCACATGTGGGGTCTGGGGAAGGTAGTATATACACAGACCCTGCCCCTACCGTGAGATGGCAGAGAGGTTGTTTTCCGATAGTGGGTGGTGGTAGTGATGACGGATATGGTTGAGGATGGTGGTGGTAGTAGTTGATAGTAGTAGGTGGTGACAACAATTAGTAATGAATGTGTGATGGCGGCTATGGTTGAGGATGGTGGTGGGTAGTAGTTGATAATGGTAGGTGGTAGCAACAGTTAGTAATGCATGTGGATGATAATATCTTGATAAATTTAAGTCTTTGTTATAGATCTTAATCATATAGACCCATAAGTGGGTGTGAAGTAAACAAATACACACAAGTAATGAATGAAATCTTAAGGGTTGAGATTCGGACTTTGAAAACAAACGTACTTAATGCCTGAGATTTTTATGATTAAGATTTATACCGCCATTAAATGCAAATAAATGAGGCATAAGATTATCCTTTGAGGAGCTGGCAGCAACAGTTTATTTCTATTTTTTTTGTTCTCTTGCCCTTTTCATGGACAACCTTAAGTATTACCTTCCATGGTTTATCTTTATACAATGCCTGGTTTGGCTTCAACTATCTAAATTATGCTCTATATTGGATGCAGGTCTTGGAAGAAACAGGATTTGATGTATCAAAACTTCTTCATAAAGATCAATTCCTTGAAATGACTTTTGGACAGCAAAGAGTGCGGCTTTACATAATAGCTGGAGTGAAAGAGGATACAGCATTTGCTCCACAAACTAAAAAAGAAATTAGTGTAAGTGAAATACTTTGTGCAATTTAAAAGCTGAAAAGGAGATCAGTATATCAGAAACACTCTTGTCGAAGTGTAATCCATTTATCAATGTCCATTTCTTGTTATATCTTTAATAGATGGATTTATGCTGTCCCAACTAAATTAAAATATTGCTAATATTGAATTACTGTATGGTCTATTAGTACATTTATTTTAGAATGACGAGATATCATTTGCTTGCCTTTGTTGACTTTATGATTATGTGTAAGAATTTGTTTGTTGGAGCCCATGCTAATAGATAATTTTCTGAGCTTACTACCTTAATTTAATATGACTATATGGAGCAGCAGATTCCTTTTGTAATTTTACTTGACATTGAACTTCACATTTCTCAATGTCATATGCCATGTATTATTTGTACAAAGTTTAGTGATGACCTGTTGAATGAAATTTATGTTATGTAGGTATGGCATGCTGATACATTTCAGATGGATCTTATAGCCATTATTTATTTGGATGAAGTTTTGAACTTTGTTTTCGGAGGAATCATTGAGTTACTATTGCAATGTCAATCACAAAAGATATGCTAAGGAGTGTCTTTCCTCTCATGATTATGCATGAAGTTGATACTTTAGATGCTATCTAGAATTAATCTTCTTTAATTGGTAGACACTGCAGGAATCTTTGAAAGTTAATTTTTGTAACATGCACATTCATTTTTGCTCTCCCATTTCTTTAGCATTGATGATCATTCTCTACACAACGCACAAATTGCATGCAAACACGTGCATGTGTTCTAAAATTTACGGATTGTATATGGAGCTGGCATGATATAATCACTTAGGTTGTGCATATGCAAAGCTCATATTCAAATACGAGAAGACCATGACTGCTTCCTCTGGGAGTTAAAATTTGTTGGTTTGCATGTTGAATTCAGGAAATTGCATGGCAAAGACTGGATGAACTTCAACCAGCAAGTAATGACGTCATATCTCGCGGGATGACTGGCCTCAAGCTCTACATGGTTTCTCCATTTTTAACGTGAGTGAAATGCTTAGTTTGTAAACCTGGAGGATGCCCTTAAGTTGTTTCGCTAATGATTCCAAATACTTCTCACAGATCTTTGAGATCATGGATTTCAGCACATCAGCCTCCAGTAGCACCTAGACTGGATAGACCTTCAAGAGGTGCACTCTTTCTCCATTTCCCCAAATCCTCTCTTCTGTGGTAGCTAATACGCCATCTAGTAGGTTGATCTTGACTGTTGTTTGAATTTGATTACTTATCTGTCCTCCGGGAAACTAGCTTAATGGAGTTTCAATTTACATCAAGTTGGTTGGGATGGAATGCCGGCCAATTTTATATTTCTCCAATTTGAGTTGAATAGTCATATTTTACTGTAGATTACTTGTATATCTAAGATAAAGTGGAAACTTTACCCTTTGCATTAAACTTTGAGACAGTAAGGTAAATAAGACGATGATCCAAGTTCGCATTTCAAAGATTATAAATAGTTTGGAACATATAAATAGGGTAAGGTGGATCTATGAAGGGGGTGCCTCGCCGTAACCGGTAAATTTGCTGCCATGTGAACCAGTTCAGGTTCATGCTGGGGCGTTCGACACTTCTACTATAGAAGCCATTCACCTTGTTAGGAGATTGAAGAAGAAGGACTTGCATATGGTGTTCATCGACTTAGAAAAGGTGTACGATAAAGTTTTGAGGGAGGTTTTGTGGAGATGTTTGGAGGCTAAAGGTGTACATGTTGCATATGTTGGGGTGATTAAGTACATGTATGATGGAGCAAAGACTCGAGTGAGGATGGTAGGTGGGACTCGGACCATTTTCTAGATATGATAGGGGGATGCATTAGGGGTTGTACTCATCCTTTTTTTTTTTTGCCTTGGCGATGTACGTACTGATGCGCCACATCCAGGGGGATGTGTCGTGGTACATGCTTTTTGTAGATGATATTGTATTGATTAATAAGATGCGAGACGGTATGAACGCGCAGTTAGAGGTATAGAGGCAGACCTTGGAGTCTAAAGATTTCAAGTTGAGCAGGACCAAGACAGAATACTTGGATTGTAAGTTCAGTGTCGAGACTCCAGGAGGGTAAGGGGAGGTGGGGCTGGACTCGCAGGTCATCCCTAGGAGAGGCAGTTTGAGTACCTTGGGTCTATTATAGAGGGTTCGAAAGATTGAAGAAGATGTCACATATCGTATTTGGGGGTGGATGAAATGGAGACTCGCTTTCAGTGTTTTGTGTGACAAGAAGGTGCCACCGAACTTAAAGGTAAGTTCTACAGAGTGGTGGTCATACCGATGATGTTGTTTGGGGTTGAGTGTTGGCCAGTCAAGATAGCTCATGTCCAGAAGATGAAGGTAAAAAAGATGAGGATGTTGAGATGGATGTGCGAGCACACCAGGTTAGATAGGATTAGAAATGAGGTTATTTGCGACAAGGTTGGTGTGGCGCCTATTGAGTACAAGATGCGGGAAGCATGACTTACGTGGTTTGGTTATGTGAGGAGGAGGAGCACCGACGCCCTGGTAAGGAGGTGTGAGAGGTTGACATTAGAGGGCCTACAAAGAGGTAGAGGTAGGCCAAAAAAGAGGCGGGAAGAGGTGATTAGGCAAGACATGGTGCATCTTTAGCTGACTGAGAACATGACTCTTGATAGCAAGGTATGAAGGTCGAGTATTAGGGTAGTATAATAGGTAGTCTAGAGTGTTCGTAACAGTACTATTGACATGCAGTCTCACTTTTTGCTGGTAGCAGGTTTGTATGACTAACAATTGTCTTCTTTCATTGTTGATTACCTTACTATCTTGTTATTTTTATTCTGCTATTTAGGGCTTTTTGGTGTTCCTTCTTGTCTATATTTTCATTAATGTGGTGCTTAAATTTTTTTTTTTTTTTAGAAATAAGGTGTTTCATTAGCAAAAGGCATCAAGGAAATGCAAATTACAAAAGTAATGTAATGCAGAAAAAAGAGAAATTAAAAATTGTAGCTCCATTTACAGTGTCAATCTAAGACCAGGGAGCTAACAAAGTCCAAAAATTGGTCAGTGCTAATTTCAGAAGCTAATTTAGTCCAACAAAAAAGATTGAGTAGGCAATTAGCTTTGAGAGTGTGAATTGGAGTTGAGATTCCATCAAAACATCTTCTATTCCTTTCATTCCATAGACACCAAAAAATTGCACCAGGTATCATCAACCAGATTTTTTTATGGTCTTGTCAACTCTCCATAGACTCCAGCTCAAGTGTGCCTCTTTCATATTCTGTGGCATGACCCAAATCAGGCGAAAAATGCAAAGGAACATATTCCAAAGGTCAAAAGCCATAGGGCAATGCAAAAACAGGTGGTTGACGGTTTCTGCATCTCTCAGACATAGATAACACCTGTTGACCAACTGGAAACCTTTTCTGTTGAGGTTGTTTTGAGTTAAGCTGGCCTCATTGAGGGCAATCCAGTTGTGGCAAATGACTTTGATAGGCAGTTTGGTCTTCCATATTAACTTCCAGGGTCATGCATCTAACACCTGGTTCTGGGAATCAGTTTGCCAGTAGCATTCTTTTACTGTGAAGGCGCCCTTGCTTCCCAGTATATGGTATCTGGTTGGCTCACATCAATATTGTACCCCTCCACTTAATGTGGTGCTTATACTTTCCTGAGTCGAGGGTGTATTGAAAATAACCTCTCTATCCTACACAAGGTAAGGGTAAGGTCTACATATACACTACCCTTCCCAAACTCAGACTCCACGGAGTGGGATATTACTGGCTATGTTGTTGTATTGGAGGTGATTTGGACAGATTTTGTATCAAAATTCGTAGTTAGTCTAGTTCAAAAATTCTTCTTTGACACATGTATCAACATACGAATATGATAAATATGTGATACACAATTGATACATTGTGATTGAACATCATTTTTTCCAGGTTCATATTCTACTTCGAGTTTTCAATTCAAACCAACTCAAAACTCTACAAATCATCCCAAAACCGGGATTTAAACTCCTTAAGATGTATCCAATCTATTCCAACAATACCCACTCAAAAGAAAGAAAAATATTTGACTTTTTTTTCCGCTACAAATAGCTAATTGCCTAATATGGCTAATATTTTATACCAACTCACTTATGAGCCGGCATAACTGGTAATTTTTCTTTATTTAATTCCCTTTGTCCCACCAGTTAAACCACCTCAACCCCCCCCCCCCCCACACACACACCACCCACAAAATAAAAAACCCAACTCGGGTCCCTACTCCGTACCCCTATATTGTTAATTAAAAAAACCTTTCTCTCGGGTTAAATGCATCTATCTGAATCTCTTCCACCCTTTAGGGGGGGGGGGGGTGGGATTGGTTACTTTTTTTGTTGGTTGGTAGATCTCAACAATCATGATGAAAACAATGACTACTTTGCATAACTGATCCAATTTTCTTTTCCGCAGCACCCCTTCACCTTCTTTTTAATTGGTAAAGGATATATCTCATGGGATACAAGTAGTTTGTTTGATTCAGTTTGTTATGGTAGTGGATAACGGTCGCTCTCCTCTCTCTTTCTTAATATGAGGTGTTTTATAAGATCATCCTAGGTATTCTTTATTTAAGATGACTTCAGTAGGGACACCTGAGATTTAGTAAGTACAGGGAAGATACACCATGTCGTTAAACCTGAGATGTACTAAGTACAAGAAAGATACACCAACTGTCGACTGTCGTTTAATGATACTTCTAACCTTACTTGAAGCCCTCTCACCAAGACAAATCAGAATCTTAGAATGTTCTCCTTCCAACTTTCCCCTCTAGTTCATCTACTCTTCTTTGGTCTAAAGGTACTCATTCTACTTAAAAAAAATATTGGGCACTATTTCCTTATTAGTCTCTTTAAAAAAGAGTGATACATTTCTAAATTTAGAAGAATTAATTCGAACTTTTCATTTTACCCTTAATGATAACCACACAAATGTTATGACATATTTAAGAAAGACTAGTAGTTTTAAAAGTCTTGTAGCTGCAGAAATATCACAAGTTTCAAAGTCTTTCTCAAAAAAGAAAAAAAAGACTACAAGTTTCGAAGTCTTTCTCAAAAGAAATAAAAAATGACAACAAGTTTCAAAGTCTTTCTCAAAAGAAATAAAAAAACCACAAGTTTCAAAGTCATTCATTTCTCTCTTAGTCTTTCTCAAAAGAAATAAAAAGACCACAAGTTTCAAAGTCATTCATTTCTCTCTTACATTTCGTGCCCAAGCAAAGAACGTCATATAAATTGAAACGGATGGAGTAATAACTATGAATAGTCAATGACTTACAGGAAAGAGTAGAATGTGATTGTTTAAGGTCTAAATTGAGCTCACCAAATCTAATCAAAAGCCTAAGCTTATGCATTACATTAGTCCAGTGGAGATTTAATGCTCGTTTAATATCTTGTGTTTAGGACACAGCATATTGATTTTTATACAGTTTCCTGATAAGGTTTAGTTCTTTTATGTAGGAAAAAGTGTATGGAATGCAAAGAATAGTTCCACTGGGAGCAGCTCAGTTTTAACTGAGATTCAATTGAACAAGCCTGCAGCTGATGTACATCCCCCAGACACAGGTCCTGGCAAAAGCTTCAGAAACTTCCGGTTTGACATTACGTCAATATATCGTGCAATGGAAGCTGGCTTCTCTTCTTGAAGTGTAGAGTGTAGTCACGGTCGATTGTCAAGTTTCATGTGCACATATAGCTCTTCATGTTAATCCGCCATACAAGTTCGTAGTTTTGTGGCTGTTCTGTTCAGGTAAAGGTTTGTGATGCATGTACAGTATGTATAGGAACCTTTTGTATTGAATAGTCAAGCATGCTCTTTAGTAGATGCAAAAACACTCCTTTTAATTTGGACACTATATTTCCTACGTATCAGTGTTGACCGAACTCCTAACTGAGTCCGTACTTCCATCTTGCTGTCTTTCCTCTCGAACAATGATAGTTCTCGCTGGAGGCCTCAAACTCGAGTTATGTATTTTTTGGACTCGGAAAATTTAGGATACTTATGCAAATATTCTTGGTACTAAAATTTAACGGAGGACAAAAGTAGTATATTTCAAATAGTATAATTATAGGCCTTTTTCGAATCATCTATCTTTACATTTAAGTTGGCTTGAGATAAATTTGCATGGTCAGTCAGTGAAGATTCATGTTACCCATATTTTAATTGGATGAAGCTCGAAGGACAGTTCCTAATGAAATCTAGGGTGTTTGGTGTGAAAGGAAAATGTTTTCATGGAAAATGGGTGGTTTTATCACTTCTTTCCTTGTTTAGTTGGTGAGTGGAAAATATTTTCCATTTTACTTTGTTTATGCAAAAGTAATGTTGAAATTTGTGTTTCATAACTATAACAAAATCTTTTTTGGTTGAAAAAAAGAAAATACTTTTTCTGCAACATAAAAATAAAGTACTCATTTTGTTAAAATGAAAAAAATAAATTCTAATCATGAAAAAAGATACTCATTTGTTAAAATGAAAAAAATCTATCTATACTTGAAAAAGTGCTATCAATAATATTTTTATTAGGATGGGGTAGGTAGGTGGGGGATAGGGCGGAGTTGGGGTGTGAGTGAGGTGTTGGTGGGGATGAAGAATAGGGTGGGGAAAGCTGAGATGAAATTTGAAAATTATTTTGTCTTTTTTAGATAGGAAAAATATTTTTCTCAAAATGAGTTCACAAAAGAAAATATTTTCCATCGTACAAAACACACCCCTACTGTTTAAAGCAACGATCTGCTTAGTCATTAAGTGTTTGCATATAATATAGTCCTACAATGGCTAGCAAAGAGGGAAATAAAGGAATAGTAAGACGACTCGACATCTTACTTTTTAATAGAGTGAAACGATACTGCATTTTTAACGGATTACCGCATATACATACGAGGCGAAACTCTGGTTTTGAGACATCTCTTTTTTGGCCTAACCTGTTATTCGATAAAGCCCTTTGACTGGTATTATAACTATACATTCAGACATCTATAAAAACATTTTACTATAAAAGCCAAGTTTTTTTCAGAACTAACTTTTATATTATGTTATAATATATATTCTTTATAACAACATTTTACTATAAAAGCTAAAAAAATTTCAGAACCAACTTTCATTTTATGTTATAATATATATTTTCTATAACAGCACCTCACTAAGTACAAAAAAATCCGAAACAAACGAAGTTGTTATAAAAAAGTTTGACCCAACTAGCTGCAAGTGATTTTATGGAATTGCTGGTATTGAACTGGAAAGGAACTTGGTGAACTGCGGTAAAAGGCAGCAGCAGCTATCTTAATATAACTATTCCCAATGAAAATTGTGAAAGCGACTGATAGATTTAAACTTTTTTCTTAAAGACTACATAAGAACATACAAACTAAATCCTAGCACGAAAGCCTATTGAAGGTTCTGCAGTCGGAACCATCCCATGCCCAACAATACATCATATCTTTAGTTGTTTCAAACTCTCAATTTCTAGAGACTCCTGTGGCTTCTCCTCAGCTGCAGTCTTGGTTCCTTCCAAGGGCATTGTCACGCTGCTTGAAATTTCAATGTCAACTGGCTCCTCTCTCTTAGTCGGTTGGAGTTGAGACCGTGGTTGCTCTTCAGAATGTTCATGCGCCAATTCTGGCTTGCCTGGTACTGCTTTACAAGTTGGTAATTCATGTACCTGAATTTCAGGTCCCTCTAAAGCTACTGGTTCTTCAACTTGAACAGGTGGAGCTTTAGAGAAGGTAGGCTCCACTACTTGAAGTGCTGTATCTAATGTGGGGAGCTTTTCTGCCCGAATAGGGGGTGCAGCAAAAACCGGCATTGCCTGTCTTACACAGACAGGTGGTGCCACTCCCAGACCCGGAGACCTTATAACGCTTGGAGACCTAGATGGTGGAGGAAGCGGAGGTGCAGAGTAAACAGGAATTGCATTCCGTATGGTCACTGGAGGAGCCATTCGATGGTGCGGGCCAAAATGCCTGACAGGAATATATGGGGTTGCACTAACAGCAGGGAACTTCTCCCCTCGAACCTTGTGGTGGCTGCTATCTACAGAAAAGCTGTCACTTAAAATGACACTTATGGCTTGAGCAGTTCTTGGGCTCAATGATGTGTTGCTTTCTGTAGTATCAAATGGTCTACTTGGAGTAGCAGGTTTTAGACATAATGGACTGACCGGCCTACTGCGAGAAGCTGTTCTTGGACATATTAGGGGAAGGAGTTTTGACGTTGTAGATGGAGCCTGTTGTACACTTGATCTTGGATTAGGTGTTGGAAATTTAATCGGGAATGATATTCTAGCTAGCCTTGCCTTCAAAATATACCTTTGTAGTGCACGTGCAACAGTTACATGCTCTTGCTCATCATTTCTTCCTCGGTCTGGTTTTGAACTTTCAGACTGCTGCGCTACTGATAAGACAAAAAAAATAGAAGAATGTCATGCAGAATAGTGCAACTTATAATTCATGAAAGTAAAATACAAATTAAAGCTTATCATCAGTATACTAGTAAGTGAATATCTATCCAATAAATTAAAAATTAGAAACTAAATATAATGATTTGCAGCACAAGCATTCAGGAAACCATTAGATTGTGGCAATGAAAGTTCTCGGGCCACAGAACTTCCAAAATTTGAAACACCATGCCAGCACTGATGACATAAACATCTGTAAGCATTCGGGCTAACATTACATTCTAGCACTTAAATTCTCAACAAGGTCGTTACTAGAAGGCTGGAAATCCCTGGACTTCCTAAGCTTATCATTTTTTAATGAATCAGCCGGACAAGAAAGTCACGAAGCTCAAGAAGAGAAATAGTCAGTCTGGTTTAATCTTTTTAATTGCTCGAATTTAATGTTGTAATTGACTCTATCGTTGAGCTAAATCTTTTGATAATAGAGCCGAGCTTCGAGCTAGTATATTAAATTGTTTATATTCCTTTATCCTCAGACACACAAATATGAAAGTATCTAAGTATATGAAACACTGTTATTCTCTCGAATATGTACCTTTGATAATCAATAATGATCTTTGTAAGAATAAGTGCAAAAAGACTCTAAGCCACAATTTAGTTTTTTAATACTAGTTTTTAAAAAATAATATATATTTGAGCTTGAATTGTTTGCTTGTAATTATTAAATATTAAAACTCGTTCACCATTTAACTAAAATCAAGCTCAGCTACTATAACACTTAAATTCAGCTTGAAAATTCAAAAACGAGGCTATGCACGACCACCAGTACATCCAGTATTATCTGACAAAAACCAAAAGGTATGTGTTACCTAACCAAACCAAGAGGCATACATGTGGAGGTCTGCACAACCAGAACCAGAATAGGCGAATCCCCACTCCCCCCCCCCCCCCAAAAAGGAACTAGTGTAACAAACATCAGCCTGAGCAACAACGGAAAAAGAAAGAGCAGAGGGGGGGGGGGGAGGGGGGAAGAAAAAAAGCGGTGGCAAAGCAGAGGAAACATACACAGATAATTTCGAGCAGAAATGTCCAAGCAGGACTTGAGTTATAGTTCTATCAGTCATTAGTCATTTGCCCTCTTTGGAGCTGTTGTTCAAATTTCAAATCAATAGAAATCTTCAATAGGCATTACGCATGATGATGCAAAATACAGCATTAGGAACCACAAAAACTTTCATCCAACTGCCTGTTGATTATTTGGCAATTGCTGGGAAGACCAGAAGGAAGTGTTTGGGTAATATGTATGCAACCACATACAAACGGCAAACAGGCAGGTGGTGGGTTGGGTCAAAATTCTACCCCCTTTTGGGATGGGGCGGTGGCGGTTGAGAGGGGTACATTTGGAGTTAATAGGAGCCTAGCTGGTAATTGTGATGCATCTAACTTCATACAAAGGGAAAAACATGCAGTTGGTGGGTTGGGTTAACGTAATTTCTAGCCCCTTTTTTGATTGGGGTGGTAGCGGTTGGGAGGGTAAATTTGGTATCAATAAGAGCAAATACTTCATAGAAATTTTCCATGTTCACTGGTTTTTACTTCATATTCTTCTTTTTTCAAGGATAAGAGTGGTTTTCATCCTCGTATAACTTTTTGCATGATTCCCAAGAAGTCTCATTCTCCAGGTCTTACCTTAAGCTCTTAGCGAACGGTTGATCCTTTTATCTATATAGCCTGTATGCTAGTCTGTATGGAAGCCATCCTGATTTTGTTCATCAGTTTTCTACGAGCTTTTTCTTTAATATAAGCAGGTATATATTTATCATTTTCTAAATAGCTGATAATACCAGTGGCAATCATCATCCATCTATTTTTGCTTCCACTACAATCCAAACAGATACATCCATTTGCCAGCCCTAGATTCTGAATTCACTCTTTCAATTGTCTCTTTGTTCTTGCTCCTCCCTCTTCTGCTTCTGCTGTAGTTTTTACCTCAAATATTGTTCTGCGTATCTATGCAGTCTGTCAGCCTAAAAATTTCACTAGTACAGCCCTTTACCCTGAAATTTTGGCACTCCATAATTTCTGTCGAGATGATCCCACCCCCCCTCCCCCCCCAAAAAAAAAAACCTTAAATCCACACACAATTCATGATTTGCCCCTTAGAACAACTCAATAAGCCCTGCCACCATGCACATCCATACATCCAATGCAGCTTTACAATAACATCTTCATAAAGAAATAAGGTTCCCAAATAGTCCATGCAGCAAAGATGAGTTGGTTAATAGACATTGGAATCACTTACACAATTTCAGAGACGACCAAGCTGACATGGCTGCATTCTTTTCAGCTTGCTTCTTATTCTTTGCTGGCTCGCCAGTAAATGTTACACCTGCCAACTCTACCGTGCAGGTAAAGACAGGAAGATGCCCTAGACCAGATCTGAAAGTCGTATATGCTGGCAATGATGCTCCAACTCTTTGTGAAACTTCCTGTAACAGATTCTTATACACCCCTGTCTCATCCTGCAAATCAGTGTTTAAAGAATTAGAAACCAAAATGCCAAAGTAACCATGAGCCTCATACAGTCACAAATAAGTGCATGAACCATATATTAATTAAAAACAACTAGTCATGGCATAAAATCCACCACAACTTGTGATTATAAAATGTTGGACTTACTTGCACCTGTACTGTCATTTTTACTGCATATTGGCGATATTGATCAGGGAAATTCACATTTGTTTTGGGATTAAGTTTACCTAACTACAAAATTGAGCACGATACAGAAATGATGCAGCAATACATGATGAGACCAATTAGCTACAGACCATCAGAAGTTGGCACTATCCTCCAATGTTCTGGACCCCAAAAATGTAGCAAAAAATTTTTATAAAGAAAAACTGTAGTAATTACCTAATAGGTGGCCTGATTGTGATCAAGAAACAGAAATACATTAATGGTTTGAAAAGTCACTAATGCTTGTCGAAAGATTTACCAGTAATAACCTAATAAGTGACCGGATTGTGTAAAATATTTTTACACTCCCAAGCAAAACCTCCTAAATATTCAAAAAAAAAACTTAGAAAAAAAATAAATTTCAGCAAAATCAATCGCAAAGGCAAAGCGTAAAAAGTCCATCTCATACAAATGACTGGGGGAAACCCCCAACATTTTGCCACAAAAATGGGGAAAAAATACCAGAATTCTAGCAGCAAGCGAGTAGGAAGGACCGCGATTAGCGAGTGCATTTAATGCAACCTCAGCAGCAGAGTGCTCAGCCTGGCGAAGTGTAGAGCAGTAATTCGGGCTCTCAAATATTTCGCCATTGAAGTTAACAGTAGCCTTGAACCGCGGCGCGTGATCCGGACCTTCTCTAATACAAGTGTAGGATGGCAAGTTGAAGCAGCTCCTTTGTGCCAGCTCCTGCAGCTGGTTTTTGTACATTTCTTCTAAAACCTTCCAAAGCACAAAAATACTCAGGAGCAAGGATCAAAACGAAATCAGCTGAGATGAATGAAGAGAATCGGAGCTCCGTTTCCTCTCTCCGGCGGCATGGAGAACAATCGTCGGAGGAGGATCGGAATGTTGCTAGGGTTTTGAATGTTTAAAATGTGAATGTTGTATGTAATGATTTTCTAGAGAGAGAACGCTAATATCAGAGGTTTTACTGAGAGAGAGATGTTGAGCTTTTTCTTCGTAAGCTAGAATAAAAATGTAGCCTTTGCTTTTTGTTCGCATTCATTAGATTGTGCATTAATTCTCTGCACGCGTCCACATGACAAGTTACAGAAGGATAAATTTGGATTAGTTTAATTTTATATTTACTCCCTCTTTCACTTTTACTTTACATGTATATTAAAAATAAAATTTTATTTTTATTTAACACTTGGGGCATATCAAGAGTAGAGTGTTAATATGGGCTGGGTTGGGCCAACCCAACTTACATAAACTTTAGCAATATCAAGTTAGGCTGGGCTAGCCTACTATTTTGATGGGCGTTATAATGGTTAGCCCACCCCATGCCGCGAGTCCAACTGGTCGGCCCATCATTTTAAAAAATATAATTTTATATTTTTTCTTTAAGTTCTGACCTAAAAAAAAAGATAATTATTTAAATTTTTTAAAAATATCTTATTGGAAAATATTCGCAACATTTAATAACTTTTTATATTGTTCCAATATATTACAATAAACACCAAAAAAGTAAATGATAAGATTATATTTCATTCACTAAAAGTCAAAACTTAAAACAAACTATTTAAGAGAACGTTCATGATGCCTATGAGATATCCAACGCATTATATTATATTCATCAAACATATTCGAATCCGCTTGTGACAAAGTTATTTTAACATCTTCACTTTTATCTACAATTCATATGAAATATTAATTAGTTAAATATTAAAAATAATTAAGTTTTAAAAATTAATGTAATATTTAAAGTCACATAAAATAATATTACCAGTTTGAGTTTGGAAAAACTTGTGCAGCCAATTTCGAGTAGTAACAAGTGTTTGGACATTTTCATAACAAATATAACTCTTTTACTTTGTAAGAACACACCACCAATGCTAAATTTGATTTCGATGCTACAATGGTAATAAGAATACTAAGTCCATCACGCACCATCATTGAAAGAACGTGATATTTTCTAGAATGGTCCTTCCAATACATGACACCATCCATCTCTTGAAACTTCTCAAGATCAAGTTTTAGTTCCTCTTAGTAAAGATCCAATTCTGACTTTCCATCTTTAACGACAATATACTTTTTATTTTTATGTATTTTAAATAAATATTTTATTAAGCCCATGGCCCGGCCCGACCCAACATCAGTCAATCCTCACGGGTCATGGGCTTACTCAGGCCAGGCTTAAATGATACGCTTTTATACGGGCTTAAAAAATTCTAGTCCACCCGTGCTAAATCATGGGCTGGGTTATCCCATCAGAGAGAGTATACCTAGAGTTTTTATTACTCATTTCAAATTATTTTCTCAAATTCAATAAAATATGCATCAATTAATATTAGATATCATGGAAAATTATGTGCTTTATTTATTATTTTTTAAGGAGCGTGAAAAGTTAAAACGTGCCAAGTAAAAATGAACATAGTCTATGGTTTGGTTGACTGGATAGAAAATTCAACAAAAAAATATTCGTTAAATACATATTAAAAGCTCCGTTAGAATGTGTCGCTTAAGCATGACATCATATTTTTATAATTATAAGAATATAATATTGAGGATAATAGAAAAAATTTAAACCTAAAACAATTTTCATATAACAAAAGGTATTTCTTTTAAACAAATTAAAATAGAGGACAATATAAGATGATATTAAAAATTATTCGTTGAATAATTGAAGGCAATATGAGTTGAAAATTTTATTCCACAAGATGAATTATGACTAATAATTTCGATCTTAAAAGCAACAGCAATAGTGAGAGGGCGATGTAGAGAGAGAAACTCTGGCGATTGTTGAATGAGGAAGCTGACAGAGCCGAGTGACGCCTCACCTGAATCACCATAGCCACCCTACACAACCTCACTCCCCAATTGACAAAATGACTAGACTAATTACTCCAGAAAATGGAATTCCCCAAAAAATAGCTCCAATTCAACTGTTACGTTGGCTACCAGGTCTGGAAAGTGCTCCTACAGTCATGCAAACTCCACCGGAGGTGGAGATGGAAGAATTGAAACCACTAGAAACAACTACAACTACAGCGGCACAAAAGTTAACATACTCAGCTGGATCTCAAGCAAAATGGACTATGGGTGAAGTAGCGAAAGGCAACAGAGTTCAAACAAAGGGCATGCAACTCATATTCTATCCTCCGACAGTGAAGAACAGAGTGAAAATGGCCAAATTAAACCCAAAGGAGATAGAGCAACTATCACAGCGATGAAAACATCTTTGATAGGTTATGTCCTAGGAGGAAATCCGTTATTCAAGGAAATGCTCAAATTCATCTATGGCGTATGGACTATGGATTACAGTCACAACTCGAATAGTATTGCTGCATGATGACATGTATTTCATTTTTAAATTTGAATCCAAGTAGGATAGGAACCTAATAATGCAAAATGGCCCTTACACATTCAATAGCCGACCTATGGTGTTGAAGGATTGGGATCCTAACTTCCATATGCACAATGAATCTATGCAAATTGTTCCAATTTGGATCAATTTACCTGGACTTCCGATCCAGTGTTGGGCTGAGGAAAATCTAGGTAGGATAGCTAGCCTACTAGGCAAACCTATTTGCACTGATAGACTTACAACAGAATGTAAGAGGGTGTCATATGCTCGAATACTTGTTGAAATGTACATTACACAACCAATGCCTGAGGAGATTTGTGTTGAAACGCCAAATAGAAGCTAGATGCAGAGAGTTGAATTTGAATGGAAACCAAAATTCTGTATAGATTGCAATGAATTTGGACATGTTATCGGAGAATATAAATAAGCAACACAGCAAGAAGAGGAACCAATAAAGCATAATAGAAGAAAGAAGAAGAAAACTAAAATGGAATGGCAACCTAAAGCAACTACAGAGAAAAGCAATAATACAAATGGCCAGTAACAAGAGATTCAAATTGAACCAGTTGTAGAGATTCAAGTCAATAAGGTAAGCAGGCAGTGGTAACTCAAAGAGCTATTGGTAAACCAAAACAGACAAAGATCGATTATGAAGAACTAGCTAGAAGGAATGCGTTTTCTCCACTGAGAATATTGGAGAGGCCATCCACTGAGGGACAATAATGGCAATCTTTTAGCACTATAGTAGGTCAAATGGCTTAAGAGAGTAATCCCAGCTTTCACAAACCCCCATGATTATTGTATTCTAGAATATTAGAGGACTGAATAAGTCCTTTAAATAGCGAGAACTAAAGAAATTGTTGTTGTCAAATAAAGTAGATTTGATTGCTGTTTTGGAGACTAGAGTTAAAAACACAGGGTGCAGAAGATTCGAATGAAGACGGGAATATGGTGTCATTTCAAAGACAATTATGAATACGCACCTAATGGTAGAATATGGTTAATATGGAAAGAATCAAATATACATGTAGCAATGCTGGAGAACACTAATCAAATGATTTACTGCCTATTGCATGATAAATATTTAGTATTTACCAGTTATATAACATTTGTGTATGTCCTCAACACTATTTAACACAGAATTCCACTTTGGAGAAGTTTAAGGAGCATGCAAACCACTAGATCATGGCTCATAGTAGGACCTTTCAACAATGTGCTAAATGTGGATGATAGGGTGAATGGAACTCCAGTTCATCAAGCAGAAATAATTGACTTCCAAATTTGCCTTGATGATATTGGACTTGGATAAATCGCAAAAAGAGGCAGCAATTTCTCATAGTGCAATAAAAGGGATGCAAATGTCAGAATATACAACCACATAGATTGGGCATTTGGGAATGATGATTGGTTCAATGTTTATAAAGGGGTAGAGGCAATATATATGCTCCCAAGATGCTCATATCATACCCCTATAATGATAAATACTAATGTGGTAAAAGTTAAAATGAAAAAGCCCTATAAATTACTAACATCGGTAATGCAACAAAGAGAATATAAAGAAATGGTCCATAATACTTGGAGTCAAAAGATCAAAGGATATACAATGTATTCTATATGGAGGAAACTGCAACTTATTCAACAACAAACAAGGGACATTCAACAGGCACATTCCTCAGTTGATCAAAAGATGATTCAATTGAGAGAAACACTGAAGGAAGTACAATATAAGCTCAATAAGGACTACGTCAATAATCAAATGATAGAAGGTGAAAGAAAGACCTTAAAAAGCATAGAGAAATGAGAAGCAATTCAAGAGCAAATTATGAGACAGAAGTCGAGGGCAACATGGATCCAACTAGGAGATTGCAATACCAAATACTTTCATGCTTATATGAAGGCTAGACAAGCAAGATATAAGGTGAGTTGCATTTATAATGAACAACATATGAAGATCACAGAGCCCAAACACATTCAAAGAGAATTTATCCAGTTTTTTCAGCAACTATTAGGGACAACAACAGATGAATTACCAGAGATAGATGTCAATATAACACAAAATGGTCCTTGTCTAACACTAGCCCAGCAGTAACAATTGTTACAAGCAGTAACACCAGAGGAGATTTGTCAAATTATAAAGAATCTACCTATGAAAAGGCACCAGGTATGAATGGATGCCCTGCTGAATTCTTTAAGGAATTTTGGCCAATCATTGGATAGGAGGCGGTCATACAAATAGTTCAACAATTCTTTCAAACTGGCAAACTACTAAAGGAAATTAACTGCACAACTGTTACATTGATTCCAAAGGTGAAAAATCTTAGCTATGTGAAGAAGTTTGGGCCTATTTCTTGTTTCTCAATATTGCGATCAAAACACTCACGCAAGTGTATCGTCAAGTAATAATGTAGTGAGTAGAGTATCGCTCCCACGAAGACTTGTGATTAACTATTGACTGATTTACACTCAATTGACTTATTGATCCAAGAAATTCTTCACAAAAGATATTCGTTTTTAATTTACTACCTAAAAATGTCAATTAATGAACTAACTAAAATAACCAACCAAACAAATAGCAATTTCGGATGACAATCAATAGGAGAGAATATTCCAGGGTCATGAGCTAGTTAACAATCATGTTGCGTTCTTGGCTTAAAATAACTAATTGATGTCTATGGGTTGTTGATTGACTAGGTTAATATTGCTCATAAGAATATGTCGACTTCTTACTTTCCTATTCAAGTTAACTTAATGCCTATATGTCTATGGAATTAAAATTAACAAGAATGTATGTATAAATCCTTTATTTCAACCAAGCAAGGCTATTAGGTATATGCCTATCCTAATTGCGAATCTGTTCCCCGATACCCGAGTTCAAGAACTTGCTCTATGTAATTTTATATGTAATCGAAAGTTCCCACTTTCAAGTTCAACTATAGATTCATAGATGGTATTCTACTGTTAGCTACTCAACAAAATAATTGAGAACATAATTCAATAAACAACCCAATATGATAAAATCAACTTCATTAAATTAAACTCTGAACAACAACAATCATGTTTCACCATTACCCTAGAACAGTAAGTTCTAGCAACTCATAGTAGTGTTCATCTCAATAATATTTACTTTCATTCAAAACATAAAAACAAGAAGAAAAAAAGAAGAACTTGATGTTAGATTTTCCTCTTTGCCTCTTGCCTCTCTGTTTCTTGCACTAAACTATAAAAACCTTGATATCTACTCCTTGGGCGAGCTTGATTTTATATAGGTTGAGTAAAATATCCTCCAAATTTCCAATTTTTCCCCCAACAAATCTTTTCCGGACCGGGACTAGCGAACGCGCTAATGCTCACGCGCGCCTCCTGACATTCTGCCACTCGCTTCTGGACTAGCGCGATCACGCTACTACTCGCGCTAGTCTGGATCTTTATTTCCTCGATTTTTTTGTCTAGTCTTCGCACACACTTAGCTCCAATGGGTATTTCTTGCTCCAAATTAACTCCAATCACAACTTTAAGGCATCACATAGGCTCATCATCCTACAATGTGTAAATTCACAATTAGAGTCTATTTTTCATCATTTAACCATATTATAATATTAGAATATAATCAAGTAAGAGCATAAATAGTCATCAAATTACCTAGATCTAGCCTATTATCACTCAACCATGAATAAAATTATTGCCAGGCTGCTAAAAAATATACTTAAACTAGTTGTGGATCTTTTGGTTGGACCTTCTCAGTCTGCCTTCATAGAAGGGAGGAATATTCTTAACAATATTATAATGGATCGTGAACGAATAAAAGGGTACTCTCAAAAAATAGTTTCTCCTAGATGTATGATCAAAGTGGACATTAGGAAAGCATATGAGTTGGTTGAGTGGAGTTTTTTGAAAATAGTACTGCTTGAGTTTAGGATACCATACAAGATGGTAACACTAATCATGCAATGTGTATGTACAGTCAGTTATACTTTCCTACTGAATGCGGGACTAACTGACAATTTTGCAGTAAGGGCTAAGGCAGAGGGATCCTATGTCCCCATGCTTATTTGTATTAGCAATGGAGTACCTAAACAGATCTTTGAAGACACTGAATCAGAATCCAAATTTTAACTTTCATCCTTAATATGCTAGACTACATGTCATACATATTTGCTTTGCATATGACTTACTGATGTACTGTGGAGCTGATGAGGTTTCAATGAAGTTAGTGATGGGAGTTTTGGATCATTTAGCCAAGCTCTTAGGTCTACAAGCAAATTTGGAAAAGAGCTCATTATACATAGCAGGTGTGCCTATGGAGTTCAAAGATAAAATATTAGCAGAATTTCAGCTATCAGCAAGCAGCATCCCATTCAAATACTTGGGAGTTCTTTTTTCCTCAAGGAAGATTTCTATTCAGCAATGCATGCCTTTAGTTGAGAAGATGGTGGAGAGGATAAGAGGCTGGAAATCAAAGCTCTTGTCATATGCTGGAAGAATACAACTTATTAAAAATATCTTATTTGAAATGCAAACCTATTGGGCTCAAGTATTCCTAATTCCAAAGAAGGTGATCAAACTGGTTAATGGAATTTGCAGAAACTATTTGTGGACTAGTAGTCATGAGAATACTCACAGAAATCCTATAGCATGGGAAACATTATGTAAACCAAAAGCTGCTGAGGGCCTAAACATTATTAACTATGAGAGATGGAATAAAGCTGCCTTGACTAAACTCCTATGGGCTCTAACGGCTAAGAAGGACAAGCTCTAGATTAAATGGATATACAACCACTACATAAATCAGAATGACATCATTACAATGGAAACCCCAAAGCAGGCTAGTTGGATAGTGAATAAACTGTTTACATTCAGAGAATGGTGGACTAATGATATACCAACAATTGAATTATTTGGTCAGAATTGGAAATTCAACATTCAGAAAGCCTATCTTCATGCTACTCCAAAATACCCTAAAGTCCAGTGGAAAGCTCTAGTCTTGTTAACATGAATATTACCTAAGCAACAATTCATTTTATGGATGGCAATACAAAAAAGATTAGCTATAGTTGATAGACTAGTAAAATGGGGAATTCAGGTGAACCATTCTTGTGTACTGTGGGGAGGTGACATAGAAGAGACACATGATCACTTGTATTTCGAGTGTCCATACTCACTGAGGTGATGGAAGGGGCTGCTTGAATGGTTAAGTTACAAGAGAAGGGTTGAAATCCCAGAAGTTGAGGTACAATGGCTAACTACCAATGTAAACAACAGAAATCCAAGAAAAAATATGCTAGTGGTGGATGGAGAGAAATGCAAGACGAATCCAGAACCAGAGCAATGAGATTCAGGATAGAGCAAAAAAGAAATTATTTTGCAGGTGCACATAACAGGACATAAGAAATGTAAATGGGCACCTATATTGAATACACTAAATAGTTATCCTAACTGTAATTCATAGCAAATAGGATGAAAAAAGACTCGTGATGATATGGGGTCTTATTAGTTAGCAACCCTGGTTGCGTAGGTATTTTGTTTATTGGTTCCAGTTATGAGACCTGATACTAGAGTCCAAAGTACAAGGGATGTAAATTGAAAAACTAGTTGAAATAAAAAAATTTGTTCAACCTAAAAAAATTTCGATCTCAGTAGAAATGATATAATTATTCATAAGAACAAAATGAACTGAGTTGTTAAAGTTATATAATCAGAAGTGCATAATTAAAAGGCAGAATAGCCTAGGAAACACCTGTACTTGTTCTGGTTTGACATCCCGGTCCTTTAACTTCATAAAATTTCATTTAGATACTTGAACTCCATCAAAACTAATAATTTGAACACCTCTGACCATATGTGTTGTTCACTCTCCATGATATGGAGGACACATCAGATCCACCTAGATAAATACCATCCATATCATAATTTAGTGTAAATAAAATTTTCAAATCAATTTATTTTTTTCCTAAAAACAAGTGACCACACACATTTTCTTCTCTCTCCACGTTTTCAGCTCTTTGCCTTTTACCCATCAGCACCATTTTCACCCTTAGCTCACAAATTCTTAAATAGTGACAAGAACTTCTTCCACCCTTCAAGATTTCCTTCTCTATTTAACCTGCTCTTTCTACTCTATTTTTTTCAAGTTACAAAAGTCAAAACCCCCAAATCCGCTCAATATACCAATCCAAATTATGCACCAAGAGTAATAATTCAACAACTAATTTTATTGATAGCCTAAACTCTTTAATATTTAAGGATAATAAAAAGAAATATCAAAAGAGGATTTGAATTGTTTAAGGCCATGAAATCTGTGGACAAGAAGACTTGTAAAGGTCTAAATTATGTTGGTGGTATATTGCCTTTGAGAAGCAAACTTGTTGAGCTCGATCCATTTGAAAACTCCAAAAATTCATCCAAAATAGATATCAACACTTTAAATAATCAGATTTTTGTATTATTTATTTTCCAATTTGGACTAAATTGATGGAGAAATAGGGAGGGGAGGAGGCGATTCTCTGTCATAGTGGAGGTGGTAGTGGTGGCGGCAAAAGAAATGGCTCAAAAATAGCTTTAACATTTGGGGAGGTTAAGGGCGATGATGGAAGAGTTGAAGGAGGTAGTAGCGGTGGAGATGGTGGTGGTGGAACGAAAGAAGGCCGCGATGGCAACACCAAAATGGAAGAGGTTGGTGGATTCAAGGTGATATGAGTTGTTATGCTTTTTTTTTTTTCTTTCTGTTTTTAATTTTTTGTTATTTTCTGATTTAGCCGCTATTTCACGCTCATTATGCACGTGTATACCAAGCATTTTGTCCACCTCAGTTATATTTATGCCACATCAGCTTGGTCAATTGTCAAAGGTATTTAAAATGTTAGTTTTCATCGAGTTCAAGTGTCTGAATGAAACTTTGTGAACTACAAGAACCAGAATGTCAAACCGTAACAAAATATGGATGTCTCTTAGGCTATTCTGCCTAATTAAAATTTACTTTTATCAATGGAGGTGATGGTAAGAAAATGTGGAATAATTTTTTGAAGAATCGGTGAAGACTTTACTAAGAAAAAGGGTTTGTCTTAGTTTAATCAAATATTGCAAGTTACTTTTTTTTTTTTTTTTGAATTGTCAACTTGCAATTGCCATTAATGAATTATGTGTAGTTGGTTTTAAATAATTTAATAGTGTAAAAAGAGATCTTTTTTTTTTTTTCCTATTTTGTGTATAAAAAGCAAATTCGTTGGTTATTAATGAGAAGCGAGAGAGTGGATAAGCGAGGGAAAGAGATACTTATTAAATAACTCAACTGCCGTCTTTTTATTTGTTAGATTATTATTCAATCCGGACCAAAATAAGCGATTTTTGACTTTTTTTTCTATAATCTAAAATAAGTATTTTTTTTTTAGATTTTATGAATGAAGTAATTATTTTTTCTTACATTATCTTTGGAGTAAATAGTATTGGAGTATATGTTAAAAGTATTTATGTGAAGAGATAATAAATATTAATATAGTTAATTTTACTGTTAATTAAAGTTAAAAACTGAATTTTTTAATTTGTATAAAAACAGCTAAAACATCACTTATTTTGAATAGGAGGGAGTACTGATATAATAACAACTTAATAAATGAACAAAGGAAAAAGTTGAAATGGGATTCTCCTAATCGGAATGCAGCCAACTTATATGTATAACCTTTAAGTCATGGCAATTTTTTTTTTACTTTTTTCCTTTTACGAATTTAAGAGATATAATGCTAACAAATACTATATCAGAACAATTTTACAGATTATAAGGTTGCAACAACTATCAATTCAATTTGTTTAATCCAAAAATAATTTCAAGATAAAATAGTTAAATTTATATTTAATGAGGTCACTAATAATCGGTTAAACTCAGAGCTTAGTTGAATAAATCACTTGACTAGGCTAAATAAGTACTAATAAACGAAAATGATAATACAATCATCAAAGTAAATAAGCTAGCAAAAGAAAGAACAGTCTTATTGAGATTGTTTATGAGGCATATTGTATGCAGTGAAATTAGAGGGCCCATTTTCCGTCATTAAGCTATTTTGGGGAAGTATCTCGAGACCCCGATGAGATGAAGCCACAACTTAGTCCTCTTCTTTGAGGCTTGTCAAGGCCCGATTTGAGGCCGAGTCCAGGACAAAGAGGGAAAGCTCCTAAGACACGCGCTTGAATCTGACAGGGTCGGCCTATCCAGAGCTTACGTTGAGGCGTCGCATCAAGCCATCACATCTCCATATTATTATTGCATAAGTCTAATATTCATATCCTTAATTCAACTCCCAGATATTACTCTGGGTAATTATTAGTTATTGAGTTACTCGTTAGTTATGGGATAAGCGTCATGCGTAGTAGATATGAGTAAATCCCGAATATTTTACAGACGATTAATAATCAAGCATGACTCTGGATTATAACTGCATTACTGTATCTCTGGGGTCGTCCTTGTAATTGCTTCAACGAGACACTGCTTCCGTCTCCCCGAAAAAAAGCTATCAGTCGAAGATATTTCTTGTGGGGGCAAACTTCTGCTATCCAATCATCTCGTTATATAAACTATCCACGTGTCAAAGCTAAATTTTACAAATACATAATCAAAACTAAGAAGAAAAGTTTTTATGTACATCTTTAATATGTTCCTATGCTAGCTCTTTGTTTCACCAATTTATGCTAGTGTAACATTTATTTATATTATCATTTAAATTTTTGGATTCTACGTTTATTCTTTATTTGGGTGGGTGGGTGTTGAGGACCCAAAATTTGACCATATGTTTTACAACTGTAATTTAAAACAAACACATGTCTTAAGAAATCAAATGGTCTAAGTTGACTTTGAGTAAAAAATGTAGATCGTTTAATGGTCAATCCTACATGACGGCAGCAGATTCACCAACTTTTGAATATATAGACTCCTGGATTGTTTTTCAATTGTTCAAATATTTACGATTTTGTTATGATAAATATCATATTATGGTGGATGTCTAGTCTTCTTCCATGAACTTAATCTCAAATGCTTAATGACATATCCAATGACATATTTTGTATGTTCAATGACATATTCCATGACATATTTTCTTCACTTTTTATGCCTATATAAAGGCCTTGTAATAGATAGGAAAATACACACAATTGAAGAAGAAATAAGAATCTATCTTCCTTTCTTTCTCTCTACATCTCTTAGTTTATTTCCTTGTTCTATTTTGTTACTTTGAGTTATATTTTATAACACGTTATCAGCACGAGGTTCTACCATCTCAAGAAGTTCTTTGAGAAGATTAAGGTAATTTTTCTCCTCTTTTTCATTATGACTGACATTATGAAAAGAAAGTTCGTTGCCCTCGAAATTTCAGGCAAGAACTATATGACATGGGTGTTGGATGCTGAAATCCACTTAGATGCAATGGGTCTTGGAGACGCCATTAAAGACAGAAATAAAGCATCCACACAAGATTGTGCTAAGGCCTTGATTTTCTTGCGCCATCACCTTGATGAAGGGTTGAAAATTGAATATCTTACAATCAAAGATCCACTTGTTTTGTGGAATGGCTTAAAGGAAAGATATGACAACTTAAAGTTGGTCACCCTTCCACAAGCACGATATGATTCGGCTCATCTGAGGCTCCAAGACTTTAAGTCTGTTTCTGAATATAATTCTGCGATGTTCAGAATTACTTCTAAATTGAAACTCTGTGGAGATACTATCAGTGATTATGATATGCTTGAAAAAACGTTTACAACGTTTCATGCCTCCAATATGGTTCTGCAACAGCAGTACAGAGAGAAAGGTTTCAAGAAGTACTCTGAGCTGATTTCTCTTCTTCTTGTGGCTGAGCGAAACAATGACTTGCTCATGAGAAATCATGAAAATCGACCCACTGGGTCTACACCATTGCCTGAAGTGGATGAGGTATATTCCCATTATGCTAAGCGTGAAAAAGGTCGTGACTCTATTCGCAGTCGTGATCGTGATCATAGTCGTGGTCATGACTTTATCCGTAATCATGATCGTGATCATAGACGTAGCCGTGGTCGTGGCCGTAGACAAGGAAGAAATTTTCCTGGTGTTAATCATTCCCCAAAGAGAAATAACCACCAAAAGTGGAAAGGGAAAGATAAGAAGCCAAAAGCAAATGGTTCAGAAACTGAATGCTATCGTTGCGGTGGAAAAGGGCATTGGGCAAATATTTGTCGTGTACCAAGACATTTGGTTGATCTTTATCAAGCATCTCTAAAGAATAAAGGCCCTGAAGCCAATTTTGTCTCTGACAATGATTTTGACATCACCCACTTGGATGTGGCAGACTTCTTTGAGCGCCCTGATGGAAAAATAGACCACTTGATCGGTGATGGATCTGTGGTTAAAGAAGATTAAGTTGTTTGATTTTATTTTATTTTATTTTGCTTATTAATATTAGTTAGTGAATAAACATCATGTAAGTATCACAGTTTACATGAGTATTAGTTTTGCAATTAGAATTAGTATAATATGTCATTGAATAAAGTTTGGATTTAGTCTGCTGGTTATTACACTACAATATTGAGTTTTGAATATTGATCTTATTAAAAGACCAAAAGTAATCTACTCTATTGCTTTGTTAGTGATAAAGGTTTTCCTACTGTTTACTTCATTTAGTCGACGATGTTACTTTTAATATATGGTAAAAGAATTTTTGTTTTTGAAATAAACTAGCAAATCAAAGAAAGTCTTACCAAAATTTATCATCACACGTTATTGATTTAACTTTATTTCTTTTTCGTTTCTCTGAAAAATACTAATGTTATTCGTATATTTCTTTTGTATGTCAAACTATGGGAAGCAAATATGGATATCCCTCAAAGCAAACTTGAATCAAATTTCAATTGTGACAATATTTGTTTAGTTGATTCATGTACAACACATACAATACTCAAAGAGAAGAAATATTTCTCCCATTTAAGTATGTGTAAGGCAGATGTTACTACAATTTCTGGTAGTAGTAAATTAATTGAAGGCTCTGGAAGAGCTACTATAACTCCGCCTAAGGGAACAATACTTATCATAGAGAATGCAATGTTCTCCTCCAAGTCCAAGAGGAACTTGTTGAGTTTTAAAGATATCCGCAGAAATGGATATCATATTGAGACAACAGATGAGAATAATCTTGAATATCTCATCATTACCAAAAATGTCTCCGGCCAGAAAAGGGCTATTGAGAAGTTCCCATCTTTGTCTTGTGGCCTGTATTGGACAAGAATTAGTGCAGTTGAGGCACATTCTATTGTAAACCAAAAGGTTAATGATTCCAATACTTTTGTTCTTTGGCATGATCGATTGGGACATCCTGGATCAATTATGATGAGACGAATTATAGAAAACTCAAATGGACATCCATTAAAGAATTTAAAGGTTCTTTTAAATGATGAATTTTCTTGCACTTCTTGTTATCAAGGCAAGTTAATTATTAGACCATCACCAACAAAGGTTGGAATTGAGTCCCTGCGTTTTTGGAACGTATACAAAGGGACATTTGTGGACCTATTCACCCACCTAGTGGGTCATTCCGATATTTTATGGTCTTGATAGACGCATCTTCTAGATGGTCCCATGTGTGCCTATTGTCATCTCGCAACCTCGCGTTTGCAAAATTAATGGCACAAATAATTCGATTACGGGCACAATTTCCCGATAATCCAATTAAGTCTATTAGACTTGATAATGCTGTTGAGTTTTCATCCCAAGCATTTAATGATTATTGCTTATCAATTGGGATAAAAGTGGAACATCCTGTAGCTCATGTTCACACTCAAAATGGTCTTGCAGAGTCTTTAATTAAACGTCTACAATTGATAGCAAGACCGTTACTCATGAAAACAAGGTTGCCCACTTCTGTTTGGGGTCACGCCATTTTGCATGCAGCAATGCTAGTTCGTCTCAGACCGACAAATTATCATAAATATTCCCCGTTGCAATTAGTTTTGGGTCATGAACCTAATATATCTCATATAAGAATTTTTGGATGCGCAGTATATGTGCCTGTAGCACCGCCATATCGCACCAAAATGGGTCCGCAAAGAAGGCTAGGAATATATGTTGGGTTTGAATCGCCCTCCATTATTCGCTACCTCGAGCCATTAACGGGAGATTTATTTACTGCACGATTTGCAGACTGTCGATTCGATGAGACACTTTTCCCAAAATTAGGGGGAGAAGTTGGTGAAACCAAACGGAAAATTTTGTGGAAAAATCCATCATTATCTCATCTTGATCCACGTGCCTCTATTTGTGAAAAAGAGGTACAAAAGATTATTCATTTGCAGAGAATAGCAAATCAAATGCCCGATGCATTTACGGATATGAAAAGGATAACAAAATCACATATCCCTGCGGAGAATGTTCCAATCCGTATTGATGTCCCTATTGGACAATCTTCTAGTGTCATAGCTAATGAGTCAAAAGCACGTATGAAACGTGGCAGACCATTAGGTTCCAAAGATCGAAATCCTAGAAAAAGGAAAATAAATGTTCAAAATGACACTATGAAAGAATCTCATGAAGAAATCCACGACTTAATAAATTCTGAGATTCATGAGGAATCTACTGAGCCCGAGACTCAAGAAAATAAGGAACTATCAATAAATCCAATAGATATTGAGACAAATTTGAATCGATTGGATATAGTGGTGGATTATGTCTTTGCATATAATGTTGCATCCGACATTATGCAAGAAAGTGAGGATCTTGAACCTCAATCTGTTGGAGAATGTCGACAAAGACTTGATTGGCCAAAATGGCAAGAAGCAATCCAATCGGAGTTGAATTCACTTGCAAAACGTGAAGTTTTTGGGCCTGTAGTCCAAACACCTAATGGTGTTAAGCCTGTTGGCTATAAGTGGGTCTTTGTACGCAAGAGAAATGAGAAAAATGAGGTACAAAGATATAAGGCACGCCTTGTTGCACAAGGATTTTCACAAAGGCCTGGTGTCGATTATGAAGAGACATATTCACCTGTTATGAATGCTATAACGTTCCGTTATCTCATTAGTTTTGCTGTCCATGAAAAACTTGACATGCATTTAATGGATGTGGTTACCGCCTACCTTTACGGCTCACTTGATAATGAGATATACATGAAAATTCCCGAGGGCTTCAAAATGCCTAATAATTCAAAATCTCGGGAAATGTTTTCAATCAAATTGCAAAGATCTTTATATGGTCTAAAGCAATCAGGACGAATGTGGTATAATCGTCTTAGTGAGTATTTATTAAAGGAAGGCTATATAAATGATGCCATTTGCCCATGTGTTTTCATAAAGAATACAATATCGGAATTTGTTGTACTTGCCGTATATGTTGATGACATAAACCTTATTGGAACTCCTACAGAACTCCGAAAGGCAATTGATTATTTAAAGAAGGAATTCGAGATGAAAGATCTCGGAAAGACAAAATTATGTCTTGGTTTGCAAATTGAACATTTGGCAAACGGAATTTTTGTTCATCAATCTACCTACATAGAAAAGGTATTGAAACGGTTTTACATGGATGGAGCACATCCATTAAGTACTCCGATGGTTGTTCGATCACTTGATGTGAACAAAGATCCATTCCGACCTCAAGAAGAGAATGAAGAGCTACTTGGTCCTGAAGTACCATATCTTAGTGCAATTGGTGCACTAATGTATCTCGCCAATACTACAAGGCCCGACATAACTTTTTCAGTTAATGTCTTAGCAAGATATAGCTCTGCTCCCACAAGGAGACATTGGAATGGGATTAAACACATATTGCGGTATCTAAAAGGGACTACCGATATGGGCTTATTTTATGGCAACAATTGCAGTCCCTATCTTGTTGGTTATGCTGATGCTAGGTATTTATCCGACACACACAAGCGATCTCAAACAGGTTATGTGTTTACTCGTGGAGGCACTGCCATATCTTGGCGATCGACTAAGCAATCAATTGTGGCTACTTCATCTAATCATGCTTGAGATAATTGCTATTCATGAAGCAAGTCGAGAGTGTGTGTGGTTGAGGTCGATAATATATCTTATTCGAGACAAATGTGGTGTGAAATGTGACAAGTTACCCACAATTTTGTATGAAGACAATGCAGCATGCATAGCTCAATTGAAGGGGGGATTCATAAAAGGAGATAGGACAAAGCACATTTCACCAAAATTATTTTTCACACACGATCTTCAAAAGAATGGTGATATTAATGTGCAACAGATTCGTTCAAGTGATAATATGGCTGATTTGTTCACAAAATCTCTACCGACGTCAACCTTCAAGAAGCTAGTACACAAGATCGGGATGCGAAGGCTTAAGGATGTGAATTGATGCTCTCATCAGGGGGAGTTAATGCGCGTTGTACTCTTTTTCCCTTACAAGGTTTTGTCCCACTGGGTTTTCCTTGCAAGGTTTTTAACGAGGCAACCAAAAGGCGTATTATTAGATATGTGTACTCTTTTTCCTTTGCTACAATTTTTTTCCCATTGGGTTTTATTCTAGTAAGGTTTTAACGAGGCACATTATCTATAGACATCCAAGGGGGAGTGTTATGATAAATATCATATTATGGTGGATGTCTAGTCTTCTTCCATGAACTTAATCTCAAATGCTTAATGACATATCCAATGACATATTTTGTATGTTCAATGACATATTCCATGACATATTTTCTTCACTTTTTATGCCTATATAAAGGCCTTGTAATAGATAGGAAAATACACACAATTGAAGAAGAAATAAGAATCTATCTTCCTTTCTTTCTCTCTACATCTCTTAGTTTATTTCCTTGTTCTATTTTGTTACTTTGAGTTATATTTTATAACAGATTTGGTTTTCTAGATGTACTTAATATTATCCAAATAAATATTATCGATGACGAAATTAGATTGTCAAGAATTTTTTTTACTTTCCAATTTAAGCAACTCAAAAATGACTCATTAAGTTGTTGATATATGAGTAAGCGTAATCTACCTACCTTATTGACTTTCTCAATACCATCGTTTTGTCAATGAAGGCTCGAGCAAGTTTTTATGTACCTCGACTTTTTTATTGAATATTTGTAACTTGCGCTATTATAGGTACTATCAAAGTAACTCTACCTATCAAGACTTAAGCAGATAAAAAAAAATCACTTAATGATTTTTGTTTTTACTAGAATTTAAACTATAATCTAAAATATTTTACCCCGTCCTCGTTATACCACCTTAAAATATTGTACGAGAATTCTTCGACCAAACATAAATTTATATGTCCAAACATGTTTGGCCAAGATATCAGTGAACGTTTCTTATCCACTAAGAGTAATTTTGCATTTAGTGCATGAAAAATCCAGCTAGCTACTACTGGTTAAATACATCTTGTGTAAGTTATCTACCAATAGTCTCTAGGGCATTCATGATTAGTTTATTTGATGCTGAGTTTTTCAAACAAATGAATATGACTATTAACCACCCTGACCCCCATTCTTCATCAGTTTCTGGACACTAGTAAAAGGAACTATGAAAGAAAACTGCAACGACATAGAAAGGGTAGTATTTCGCGTTCACGTAGGGTCCGGAGAAAGGCCGCATCTCAAAGGGTGTGATGTAGGCAGTCTACCTGATACAAGAATCATTAGCTGATTCCACGGCTCGAACCCGTAACCTATAGATCACAGAGAGACAACTAGACCGTTGCTCCAAGACTCTCCTTCAGAAAACTGCAACGGCATGACAAATATAATAACCATCAAAGCTAGTTGAGCCTTTGAGGTGCACGTAACCTAGTGTGAAGACTATCATTATGAACATATAATAATAACAATAATAAAGATGACAGCCACATAAGCTTATATATCCAAGACTCCCAAGTATTGAAACTTCTAGTATGTAATGCATTACAATATCTTAAAAACCTCAAACCTCAAATTATTCTACATAAGAAGTTCTCATCACAAGTTCTTAAAAGCTGAATCATGAGTTGGTTTCTGTGGGGTAAGTTTTGCCAATAGCGCCTTATTGTGACAATGCTCGGCATCAACAAAATAGAAGTTCCCGTTAGCCTTGAATGTTACGAAAGGTCTATTGGTTTCAGGAGGCCTGATATCTGAAAACTTGATCGTCTTTGGAATATAAGTTGCCAGCCAAGACATCATCTCCACTTCAAAAGAATCTGAACCTGGTTTCCACCTCAGTTTGTGAATATAGGGACTCACAAACCAGTGAAGCGCAGCGGTAGTAGAAGCACTGAAGAATATAACAGTAGACGCAACTGCTCCCTTTAGTATCACATTCGAATCAGTAGACGTCATGAAGGTTATGACAGGGCCTAAAGATACAGAGAGGCAACAGGTTGAAAGGGAGAGAAGCTTCACTTTCTTGATTGTGTTCGAGATAGGTCCGTAGTAGACAACTCCACCATCCTTTTCGTCATTTCCAGCTTCTCCTACTTTATGAGGCCCTATGCTGATCTTATTGTCCTCTAGTGCTGTTGAGGACTGTGATAGCCACCTTTTATGCACAGCAGTTGGCTGCGTCACACAATTAAGGTCAGTTTTGGTACCGTCGACAAGGTGAAAAGTTCCATAACTAGCCAGATGGCCACCTGAGAAAGTAAAGGGGAACAACAAGCGGACGCTTGAGCACAATCATCATGAAGAATTCAACAAACAGATAGAGCAAATAAAACGAGAGGCAGAGACGGATGGGATGTTGCAGCAAGGTTTACAAAATGTTAACAATTTGATCTGAAAATTTGACAGATAAAAGGCAGCCCGTTGCACAAGGTATCTCGCGTTCATGCAAGGTCCGGGAAAGGGCCGCACCACAAGGATATGATGTAGACAGCCTACCATAATATAAGCATTAGTGGCTGCTTCCACGGCTTGAACCCGTGACCTATAGGTTACACGGAGACAACTTTACCATTGCTTCAACGCTCCCCTTCAAGCAGGGGAGACAACTTTACCGTTTTATTTACTCTATCTGTTTGATACTCGAACATAAACAGAGATGCTGAAAATAAAAATTCACCAAGGAATGGTATGATAAAAGGTGAAGAAAGGCCAAAATATACAATTTCATCACAAGAAAAGGCCAGAAAGAAAAGGAGCAAAGTTAAGCATTTGACAACCCGAAAGCAGAAAATTTAGCATAGGAATAAAAACAAGTTAGAGTTAGGGCTGAGAATCTACAATAATAAACTTCAGTAAAACAGAAGTTCCATTTATAGCTATTCCAATTTTCACCTCAAAGATTGAAGCTCCCCTTTCCGCAAATATGTTTCTTGAGAAATTTAGTGTCAAATATGAATATCATCAGGTAATACTCACGATCCTTCCCAATTCCGAAATCCTAAAAATGCAGAAGTAAAAGACTAGCGTATTTATTAAATGCAAAAACTGGAGTCATCAAACCAATTTTAATAGGAGGGCACAAAAAGATACAGAAATCGTGGTAGCCTCGCTCAGTAGATCAGTAAATAAAAAGTTGTTACTTTTTCTCTTCAAAAACCTTAGAGCTATAAAACCCCCAATGACTTCATCTGTACTCTGGGACGAATGTAGCGTATAAGTTATGGGTTCATCCGAGTTCAGTAGTTTTGGCTTGGATCGCATATCTATTAAAAAATTCACTAATAAGTAGTAACAATTGAGTTTGAACCTAGTAAATCAAATGGTAAAACCTCAAACCCAAACCCGAACCCATAAAGTTTAATCCTGAATCTGCCATTATCTGTACTGACCCTGAAAGACATATTCCTGTCTGCTTAACTAAGGGCAATCCATTTCTCTTCTTATGAATATCAAATAAGGTGACCAATAAGGTAATAAGGAACATCAAATATATTTTATGGGATATAATTAAACATGTGTATATAATTCGAGTTGAAAACATGCTGAAGGATACAATAATTCCACAAGATTAACAGAAGGGTGTTTATTACATAGATTTTCTTTCCCTAGTGACCAACTATATAGACACAAACAAAACTTAAATAGAAGGGGGCAATTATACAGAAATGAAACTGGTAAAAAGAGCTAGAAGTGGATTAAACACAAAACCTGACTGGAAATTCCTGTATTTTAGAGGATTCGCTTGAGATCGAACCAAGTGAAAAAGGGCTCCTCTTGCCATTGTTCAATTCTGATGCAAAACCCTCAACTAGGGATCTAGCCAGGGTTTTTGGGTTCTTTTGGTGAAAAAAATAACAATTTGTAAACGTAAAAATCAGTTGGGCATTTGGTCTAGTGGTATGATTCTCGCTTAGGGTGCGAGAGGTCCCGAGTTCAATTCTCGGAATGCCCCTTAATATTTTGACGATCCAATTTCTTTCATATTTTCTAATCCTAATTTCTTTTTAGTTATGGTGATATCTTGAATTCGTGATCATTGTAAGCAGACTAAATTTTCAATAGTAACTAGGTTCATATTTATAATATTTTTAGAACATATTTTTACTATTTAGACAAAAATTACTGAGTTCATGGGAGGATAATATATTAGATCCACCCCTCATTGAAAAAATTATCATCTAGTGTGAATCTTCATCTTCAATCCTCCCATATCTTTCACCCTCTTCGATGATCACTAGGTCACATTTTGGATTTTTTTTGCTGCATTTTATATGATAATATTTGATAGAACAAAGTTTAAGATGTTCTGTTGCATTATATCTTATGATAATAAAGAAAGTAAAATAGTAAAATTATCATACTTTCATTTTTCTCTTTATTTTCTATTATAAGATAATGTTGGAGAGAAAAAAGGTTAAGATATGAAATCTAATTTACCTTATATTCGTGGTACTACAGAAGTAGTAAAAATAATAAGTTAAATAACGAAACATTTGGTATTTTAAAGGCAAATGAAATTGTCGACTACATATAATTAGCTTTTACGATCAATAAGTTCATATATATCCGCTGTTTTGATTGACCATAAAATTTAAGAAAGGAAGAAATTCAAAATTTGGTCTAGGCATTTATATTGCTATAAATCATTTTATTAAAAATAAAATGAGAAGTTTAAAATAAATTGTAAAGACAATATTTTTTCTAGACCAGACTAAACAAAGAACTAGAAATAACTATACTACACAACTACAAGAAAGTTTTATGCTATAAAAATTATACGTCTTTCCTACTTACACTAGTGTTAGCACCCGCGCAGATGCGCAGATACTAACCATCTTAAATATTTGAGTTATTTGGATTATACGTAAAAAAAATTGAAATTTAAACTTTCTCGATAAATATAGATAATTATTGGATATTAATTAAGAAACACTACATGAAAATAATTAAATATTTTTCAAATCTCCTAGTAATAATTTTATTTTTTTAGTATCACTCGTCGGTGTCATTGGATTTAAAAAATAGTTAGGAAGCAAAATAAACTCATATTTATGGCAGAATGATCAAAAGTTGAGAGTTGAGACTATGAAGGACTATTTGAATATGACTTGACTCTTTTACAAATGCTTGAACTCTTACTTGGTGTGTTGATATATTCTAAAATTATTTCTATTTTAAATTTTCAGTTTCAAGCTTTATTTTTCAATGATAATTATTTTTTATAACAATGTAAGTAAAAATATTATCCTTAATTCAAAACTCATTTTAATTAGCTATCTAAAATTTAAAAATTCTCTAGCCAGTGATTTTCTTTCTAGTCTCCATTTTGATACTTTACATTAACCATGTTAACTATGAGAGTTATTTGAATTATATATAAATATTCTTAAAATTTAAACCTTCTAGGTAATTATAAATAATCGTTAGATATTGTTTATGAAGCATTACACGAAAAAGGCTAATATTTTCTCAAATTTCGAAGTGATAATTTTATTTTTGCGCAATTCTTATTGGTGTCGTTCGAACCTAAAAAACATCACGAAATAATAACTCATATTTATGAGCTCTGAAAAAACACAAAGGTTGGCATAATATGAACGATTCTTTGATTATGACGTGACTCTTTTACTATGACTTTAATTCTTATTTGGTATGCTATATTATGTTAAAAAAATATTTCTATTTTGAAATTTCAATTTCTACAACATTATATATATTTCAAAAAATAATAATTATTTTTATAATGATGCGAGTGAAGATATTATCCTTAACTTAAAATTTACTTTAATTGGCTATCTAAAAATTTAAATGATTCTTTGGCTGATAAAATTTATTTTAGTATAACTGTATTTTAAGTTTATCGATATCTCTAACCACAAATTTCAAATTTTGAATACCTTATACATATACATATTTTTTGTTCTTTGAATCAGTAAATGTTAGATTAATTGATTGCTATTATATAACATTGCATATATTGTCTTAAAATTCTAAGAAATTTTTTCACCATACTTGGCTTAACCTCAATGCAAACTACTTAAAGTATAATGAAATTCAAATTCAAATATCATATCACTTTGTTCACAATAGTGGTTTTTTTTTAAATGACACTCAATGTAAATAAAAAAATATTCTAAGATATCATTATCTTATAATCTATGTATTTGAGTTAAAAACATATTTGAAATCGATGAGATCATCTTCCAAATATTTTACACTCAATAAAGATGAAACAGAAGAAGAAATTCGTTATCGTCTCTTATTTCTATTTTTTTTTAGATTTTTTCTAAAAAAAATTCTATATTTATTTTCTTTTCTTATTTTTTATGGTATCTTTCTTTTGTTGCACAAAATTAAGTTATTTGTAATAAAATGATGAGTTTTAACAGAAATTGTCTCCATAAGAACTTTATTTATATTTTTAGTCTTTGGTTGAATTTTTGTTATATTTTTCTTTGGCTTTATCTTATCAACCTAAACAGGAGCTCACCCAACAACTTAAACTAAAAAATTGAGGATGTGTAATTTATTCAAGTGTAAGATGTATATAATCGCGTGTATACGTATATCATAGACGTATATTAGCTATAAAAGTAAAAAAAGTAAATTTGGCCGGATATTTATATAATAATTCATAAGATTTTGGTTTCTTGATTTTATCCATGATATGACTTCTATTATAATTATTGAAAAAATCTCTACTAAAGTATATAAATATCTTATCTTTTATTTTAAAAATTACATTATAATTTTAAAAATAATCCTATTTCAAAATAATTTGTTTATATTTTTAAAAAAAGCTATTTCATGTCATAACACTTTTTTAAATATATTTTTTCTTACACTTGAAAATTGCTATAGAAACTATTAATTAGAAATCAATATCTCTCTTTTTGAATTCGAAAAAAACAAATCATATAATATAATAATTCAAAACTAATATTTTTCAATAAAAAAAATACTACACCCTTGTAATGTTGATTTGACTGTAACTGAATAAAGTTCTAGCTTATATCCTTTAATTCCTAGAAGGTGTTAAATAGAAATTGATTAATTGTATAGTCAAAGTTTTATTATTTATTTGATGTTCATTTATATTTATTGACTCTTCAAACAAATATTTTTCAAAAAGAAACAAAAAACAACTTGTGTTGAATATTGATTGATTTTTGTAAGGTTTCTTTCTCGGGCATGTAGGATTACTTTATCATATTTGTAGGATTATTTTATCAACTTTTAATTTTTTTCATATGGATAAACATAGACGTGCACCTTATATATTATATTTATTTTTAAAAAAATTACTTTATTCAATTATAGCTATAATATTTTAAGGAACTATAATTATAGAATTTTAAATGTAAAAGAGTTTATAGTTATATATAGTTTTTTTTTTTTTTTTGCCAAAGGCAAAGTAGTATTTACATAATTTGAATTAAGATAACAAAAATTCCTAATATAATTGCATATGATCACTAACCTAATTAAGTAGTGATAACAGGGTAAGAAAATATAATTTATATATATATATATATATATATATATATATATGCGTGTGTGTGTGTGTGTGTGTAGTGAATGGATTGTAAGAAAAATGAGTGGATAATATTGATAAGGGAAAATCGAAAACAAAAATAACTTATCGATAAATAATGTGTCGTGGCAAGCTATCATTGAAAGCGATTTCGGTCCGATTGGATGCCAATCCTTAAGACAAGTCACTCCCCAAGGTTCCACAACACCTCCAAATACGTGTACTCATGGTTGAAAATTTGGAATTTGCACAAAATAATTGTCCAGAATTCGATTGAAAATAGTTCATAATATAAATGCTAAAGCTGTTACAAGAAGGAGAATTTAATTTGGGGGTTATGAAATAAACTAAATTCGTATGCAATATTAATTAGTTAAAAATTAAGAATAATTAAAATTTTAAATCTAACTAATGTTTTAATATTTTGATCTTTTAATATTAAGAGTTTAATAAACTTTAAGTTTGTGATACTCTTCTTGTTATTTTTTGTGTCATGTACTTTTTATATTTTAGTATATTTTAAATACATATTTTTATTAGGTCCACGGGCCAGCTCAGTCAGCCTCAGTCAAGCTTCACGGGCCACGAGCTTAAGCTTATTCAGACCGGCTTAAAAGGTTCATTTTTAAATGGACTTCAAAAAATTTAGCCAGGCCTGCTAAATCACAAGCTGAGGGTCCATATTGACGGATCTACAAATGAAGATCAAATAAAAGACTAGCAAAGGTATAATGAATGGAAACACCTTTACTTATTCGGCTTTGACATCCCGATCCCTTATTCCACGTAGTTTCAACCAAGCACTTGTACTTGTTTGAAACATTAATTTTAAACACCTCAGATACGTGTGTTGTTCACTCGCACGAATATAAATGACACATCATATCCACCTCAGATAAATTAATGCCATGTCATTATTTATTTTACAGATTTTTTTTTAATAAAAATATCGTCAAAATAGCACGATATAGCCAGTTTTCGTACTGGTCAATCAAAAATAATCAGCATTTACTAAATCAATAAAACATAGCCACTATTTTGCTGCAACAGAGATCGGTCTCGTATAATATACGGGAGTTTGGTGCATTTGTGTACGAACTCTAGCATATTATGCTGGACCGATATACTTTGCTCACTCCTGTATAATATACGGAAGACCGGAGCACCGATGCTCAAAATTTCAGTATATTATACCGGACATTTATACTTGCTAGAACTCTAGTACATTATGCTGGAGTTCCAGCACAATTATACTTGAACTCCCGCATGAGTTCCAGCATAGTTATACTGGAACTCCCGTATAATATGTGGGAGTTCAAGCATACTTATGCTGGAACTCCCGTATAATATGCGGGAGTTCAATCATACTTATGCTGGAACTCCCAATATTTTCGTTCAGATTTATCTTTACATAAAAAATGGCTAAATTTCGATTACTTTTGAAACTGGACTATTTTTTTTAATGATCGAGTATTTTTAAATTTCTCCCAAAAATATCAAATCCATCATTTTCTTCTCAAAAAAATCCAAACCTTCCTACTCTCTCTCCACCATTTTATCTCCGCCTCTTTCACCCGCCACCTCCACTATCACTCACCGCCACCCTTCCTTTTCCATCTGAAAATACAATTAAATCCATTTCATTCTTTTTTCCTAAATTTTTTCCATTACTATAATCCATTCAACCAACCATGGTGTTCTTGCCGCCACCATGGCCGGCAACCACTCCAAAATTACTCTCATCTTCTCTTCAAATTTATGTCATTCTTTTAAAACCCAGACAACAAATGAATTTAAAAAGAAAAATCTATACTTAAATTTTCTTTCAAGCCAAACACCCAAGAAGCATCACCAAAAAATTGAAAAAGAAAGAGAAGAATGCTTACTCTATATTTCCTATCTCAAATTTCAAATTTCTTATTGACCTCTTCAGCTATAACCGATTTTTTTATATAAAACTAACAAAATCGAGGTTCGTCTTCAGCAGTCGATGACGACCCAATTTTGGCCTGGAGCGCTATTTTCAAGCTTCACCTTCTCATAATTTTCTGGCGTCTTCATCGGCCTTTTCCATTATTTTGAGAAAAATAAAAATTAAACAACTTTGTTCCTTGACTAGCTGCCATGTTTCGCTTATAAGGAATGATTAAAACTATTTATATTTCTAAATTTAGTAAATTTAGAAAGTTCCCTTTTCGACATCATTATTTGAAGAAAACTTGATAGTTAAAGATCACTTTTGATCATCTTAGAAAAGAAAAAAGATAAGTCTTTCTTTTTTAATTGAATCATCAACGATTTCAATGATCTAAAATAGATAAATACACCAAACAATAAATCCAATTTTTTTTATGAGATGGATAAAAAATAATAATATAAGGTAATATTTTAATTCTTAAGCTCTATCAATTCGGTCTTGTCATGTGTTATGCTACTATTTTTTTGTCATAACTCCACTTGATTGCTAAAATTGGGAGAATAATAATGTAATGGTGTTTGAAAAGCTCTGGATGAGAAACAAAATTTAATCTTAGAGTCAGTGGAGCCGTGCCAATTTCAATGGCGGTCTTTAGGGATTTGCGTGTAAGAAGCGGATGGGATAGAGAGCGGCGAGATAATGGCTAGCGTTGTGTTTTTTTTTTCTTTTCATTTATCTCTTTTATTATTTTCTAATTAAATTTTGGACAGTTACTCGCTTTTAAGAGCGTGCAATCACTTATTCTGTTTGACTCAGCAAAAAAAATATTACTTAAACTTGATCAATGGTCAGAAGGATTTAAAACTAATATTTTATACGAGAATAAGTGTCTAATTGAAACTATGCTAAGTATGAGAATATATCAAACCCGAATAAGTAAAAGTATCTGCAAAACTATTGTGCTTGAATGGATATTGAAAAGTTTTAGAGGAGATGAGCAAATGGACTTTTTTCTTTTTGTTATTTGACCCCACTAATTTTTAATTTTCAACAAAAGTAGGAGTAAGGGATTAGTTATTCTGTCGTCAAGAAAAGCCCGCGAAGAGACTTTCTTATTTGGCGTGTGGTCAACACAGCGTCGTATTTGCTCTTTCTTTCTTCTATTCTTCTTCACCTGCACATAAACTACACCATCTCCCTTATCTTTTCCTTCCTCCCTCAGGCCTCAACTCTCTCTTTCTTCACAAGATTTTTTCTTCTACTATTTGTCCTGAGGTACATTTGCTTTTCAAATTCACTACATTATTTATTTTTATGTATCAACATTTGAATTGTTCAGGTAGTTTCAGTTTGTTTTTTGCTTGATTTATGTTGTTGGACCAATTTGACAAGTGGGTATCAATTCTGATAGTTGTTGATTAAAGAATTTTACTTAAATAGACAAAATTCTGAAATTGAAAAGTAACGGTCCAAATGGATATTGAGAATTCGTATAGCTGACTCCAACTAATTTAAGATTGAGTCGTAGTAGTTACTCACTTGTTGTTATCTGGCAAATGGGTTTTGTTTTTAAGCTGAAATTGGATCTGTATTCATCTATGGTATAAGGAGTATCTATTTTAATCTTAAAAACGTTTGCTTTTCTCTTGTTCTGTTATTTACTTTTTAGCTTTTTTGGTTTTTTTTGTTTTGTTGTTGTTGGTTATAATTACATATTGTAGAATGGATGCCCAGGAAATGGTTAAATAAAACAAATAATGTATAGTTGCCCCAGTTAAAAGATATATGGAGCAAGGTTTTTTGAAGGTTTTAGGTGTTAGAAAAATACCTACGGAGAATAGAATTATAGCTTGAGGTGTTTCAAGGACAATGTTGCTAAGCATATTTTGCTTACATAGTGAATGATATAATAAGACGTATCCCAGGATTTAACAAGCTCTTCCGGTTATAAACTAGAAACAGAAACAACAAAATTTAATGAGCGAAAACCCAACTTAAAAGAGATAGGAGGAATAATGAAGGAATTAAAGAAATCCGTGTTTAGTTCTCCGAAATACCATGAATATATAGGTGTTTCTCCGACGGTTAGTTTGACTATTTCAAGTTAAGGGCAAATATAAAGCAATAGTAAGTAATAAAAATAAGGGGTACTTCCTTTTGTGATGCCCATTAGTTTCCAACATTAGGTCTGCTTAAACAAACCTATGAGTTTTGTTTAATAGTTAGGTTAATAATACCTGTTCTGTTGAGAACCAGTTAATAGACATTGTCCAAATTCATAGCTACTTGGTCTGTTGGTCAAACATTTTTGTTTATAAGCAATATGTATACTTGACGTTGGACCTCATAATATTCTGGTTCTGTTACCCCTAATATGACAATATTACTATTTGAACGGTTAACACATTTTTTCTACTACTACAACATATTTTAACTTTTTAGAATATTTTGACTGTAAACTTAGTGATGATGATACTTCTTTATCTAGTTCAGATATTAAAAATTTGCTTCAAAAAAGTTAAAGAATATGTGCTAGTGCATACTGAATGTTAGTATGTTGACCTTCGTATTCTGAAAACAACTTCAGTTGTTCTTCTATATTGCTATACTTTTCACTAGTTTGGCTTTAGAAAGATCCCTAACTGGGCTCTTCTATTATTTGACTAGAGATTCATGTTTTGTGTATGATTTTAGGTGTGTTCTAAAACTTTTTGTGGATTCTTTTCTTGACTTCCTTAACGCTTGATGTCATCAAAAAGTGGATCGCTTGTGATTCTTTGTCCTCATGCTTGCTTTGGTAATTGGTTGTTGAAGCTTCTGTTGCTCAAATTTCTTGTGATTTTTGTATAGGCCATCCTTCTTCTTGTAAAATGGAGTTCCTTAGAAATACAAGTGATGACACTTCAAGTTTCAAGCAAGACATTGTTAGTTGCCCATTTTTAAGGAATATCAATGAGCCGACTAATTTTTCCTTCTCAAGCTCCGTTTCTTTCCCCATTCCAGTAAGTTGTTAATTTTTGTATTTGCAGAATAAGTTCTTCTTGTATATTTATGAATTTATCCTGTTAAGGCCTCTCATTTTGTCTGCCACCAATTAGGGGTGGAGGGAGAGTATAAGTTACGGGTTCGGATGAACCCAATAGCTTTTGCTTAGACCCTATATTTGTATCGGGGAATTCATAAAATGTGTAATATTCAATTGTTAACCCAGTAACTATAACGATCTATGGGTTTGGCGGCAAGTTTAGAACCCATAACTTCAAATTCTAGCTTCGTCTCTGCCACCAATAGCTGGCGGTGTGACGATGTCTTGCTCATACTAAAATTGAAGTGAAGTCTTTCTCATTTTTGTGCTTGCACTTGAATCAGGTAAGTGGAGGTAAAGGTCCTATCTTTGAGGATGGTCCTAACTTTGACATCGCATTCAGGCTTTTCCATGGGCAGAACGGTGTAGTTCCACTTTCAGGGACACTGTCGATTAGCAATGAGAAACCAGATTCTGAACCAGTACCGTCTCAGTTCAACCCGTTGGCGGCAAAGGCAGCTACCATAAGCCTTTCAGCTTTTGGAGCAGGAGGACCTTTTGGTTTTGATTCATTCTCGGAGAAGTGGAAAAACCAAAAGAAGAACTCCAAATCATCTAAAAGAGAATCTTCATCACAGGTCCAATACCATTAATTATGTCTTTATTCTGCATGCTTTCTTAGCTGTTAAAATGGCTGAATTTCCTTTTAACTTAACAACAGCAGGTAATGTTTACGCTGACCTTAACCCTTCTTATGAAGGAAGAGAGTATATTTCCGATAGACCCTCAGCTCAAGAACAGTGAAAAGGACACAATAAACGAATAATAACAATCGCAAGGAAATAAGACATTTTATACTGTGAAAGCATTAGCAGAGTTCACTTATATTTACTGCTTGCTAACCTTTACTTTGTTTGTTTGTATTTTCAGGGAGGAGACTCAAAACATGAAGCACCAAGCAATGAGTGGTTGCATAATGGAAATTGTCCTATTGCGAAGTCATACCGTGCCATGAGTAATGTCCTTCCTCTTGTAGCAAAGGCTATTCAGCCCCCTCCTGGTGTGAAGCTCAAGTGTCCACCTGCTATAATGGCTGCTCGTGCTGCTCTATCACGGACTGCTTTTGCAAAAAACCTACGACCACAACCTCTGCCTGCAAAAGTACTAGTGATTGGTGTTTTGGGCATGGCAGCAAATGTTCCTTTAGGCATATGGAGAGAACATACTGAAAAGTTTTCTCCGTCATGGTTTGCAGCAGTACACGCAGCTGTGCCATTCATAGGCATTCTGAGGAAATCTGTGTTGATGCCTAAGACGGCTATGGCATTTACCATTGCAGCATCTGTTCTGGGGCAAGTGATAGGGTCTAGAGCAGAACGGCAGCGGCTCAAAGCAGTTGCAGCGAGCAAATTGGTTCTGACGAAAAATGCTACTTCAGCGCACGATCAACTAGTAGTTAATGGAGTTAGAGCTGGATACTGCAGCGAAATTGTTGCTTATAACAATGTTCCTTTTCATGCCAATTCCATTTCACCAGATAGTGTAGTTAGCTGATGTTTGGCATCTTTAATGTTATTTGATTAGTTTTGCGCATGTTGCCTGCTCATATATTTTGTTCTTTACATTTTTAGCAGCCCATAGGGCAAAGTTCCGCAATAGAGATAAAAGTGAGAGGATGAGCACTATTCTTGTTGGTGACAGTATATATATATGCATACATGCGTACACATATATTTATTTACGAGTAACAATGATATTTTGAGAGTGTTTCCTGGGGCAAAATACACAAAACTGGTTTTCTTCTTATGATTTTGTTTATATGTTAGAATGGTTCAGTATTTGACGGTAAGTTGATTCCTCCTCCGTTACAATCTAACGTTAATTGACAGGTGAAAGATCATTTCACCTTCACGATGACACCTTGCAAATTAGGAGACTAAACGAAGGAAAATTGGAATCTGAGTTGAAAGATAGTGGTCACGACTCAGCATTGATCAGTCTCACCAAAAAACCTCCATTCTTCTATTATCTGTGATCCTATTTGTGAGCTTGCTCTAATCCGATGAGATTGACAAAATGAAGAGAAAAAAGAAAAGGAAAAAGGAGGGAAACTAGCATAGTAATTCTTGAGCTCATAAAAATACGGCTATCCCCTTGCACTGCAGCAAAGATAGTCTAGTGTTATTGCTTGCTTCATGTACAATAGAACACAGAAGTTGGTATTTGTAGGTGAATTTGTAAGAAAACAAAGGTCACAAGCTTCATCGTTTTTGATTAAAGAAGAAGATCAGAAGAAGAAAGAAGAAGTTTCAGAACAAAAGAAGAAAGAACAAGAAGAGTATCAGACAAACTCATCGTATATATCGAAAAGTCTAGAGACTTATGTATGTGGAAAAGGGTGATACATGTGGCTACATCAAGGACATCAATCACAAGCTTGATGGATTAAACCACAGCCGTTAGATTAGTGTTAACACACTTGTTAGTTTTATGCATATAATTGTACATAAATAGATAGTTCTAGGAAAGGAATAATAGACTGTTATAGGTAATTATATTTAGGCTAATAGAAATAGGACAAGTGTACATAAATTCAATTCTTTTTATATTTATTTTTCATAGGATATTTTGTATATAAACACTGTCTTGAACATATATGAATACACAGAAAATTTCATAAATTTCTCTTCCTATCCTAACATGGTATCAGAGCAAATCTAGCTCAATTTTGGGTATACTAAAATCATCTTCATCAGTCATCTACATCTTTCATCATGCCTGACTCTACTGATACTCCTTCAGCTCAAACTGGAAATGGGATCAACGTTGATCTCAATCACCTATTCTTCCTTCATTCTTCTGATGCTCCTGGAATGAGTCTCGTCAATGCTGTTTTTGATGGGAAAGGTTTTCAAGGATGGAAGAGATCCATTCTCATAGCCCTTCCAACCAAAAATAAGGTGGGCTTTATCAATGGAACAATTGTACCTCCTCCTATCACTTCCAAGGACTATCAGCCTTGGTCAAGGTGAAATGATATGGTGACATCCTGGCTATTGAATTCTTTGTCCAATGATATTGGAGACAATGTCATATACTCCAATTTTTCCAGAGATATGTGGATTAGATTAGAACACAAATTTGGGTAATCTAGTGGTGCCAAATTGTACCATCTGCAAAAGGAATTATCAGGATTATCTTAGGGAACAAATGACATAGCGTCTTATTTTACTAGACTTAAATGACTATAGGATGAATTAGACTCACTGAGCTCTAATGTGAAATGTACATGTACATGCATTTGTGAGGGTAAAAAGATGCTAGAAAAGTCACAAGAGGATGAAAGGCTCATTCAATTCCTCATGGGACCGAATGAAGCATATGGACAAGCTAGGGGAAACATTATAATGATGAATCATTTACCTAACATCAATCATGACTATTCACCGGTTTTACAAGATGAAAATGAAAATCAAAGAGAGGTATATGCTTTCTACTAATACTTCATCTTTCATGGTGGGAAGTCAAGCAGATTTCACTAGTCAAGGTAACTTCTCACAAAGAAATGGAAAACAAAAGAGCTTAGGACAATTTCAAAGGAACAACAATGCTGCCCCAGCCCCAAGATCTGAATATGCACCACATAAATCAACAAATCATAAGGGAAAAAGAACTAGGTTTAATCCTAATGTCTCCTGTACTTATTGAAAGAAACTTGACATACATTGGTTGATTGTTACAAAATCATAGGGTTCCTAGATGATTTTGAGTTTACAAATCCAAGAACAACTCAAGGTGGAATCAGAAGCAATGTTATCATTTCAGGGGAACAAGTAGAAGACAACAACAACCAACAGGAGGTGATGAATCAACATCTATCAAAGGATCAGTTTTCTCATCTAATTCAACTGATCAAGCAAGTCAAAATTGCATATACAGGCAGTTCAAATTAAGAAATCAATGCAAATGTTGTGGCTGGTACTATTATCAAATATTCTGGATCATGTTTCTCAGTTTTTAATTCAAGCACTTGGATTGTAGATTCAGGTGCTTCAGATAACATGTGTTTTGATTCAAATACTTTCATTTCTTTGTCTCCTTTAGCTGTTCCTTTAGACATAAATCTTCCTAATTCTTTAAAGTAATTGTCAGAGGATTTCTATTCTACCTAATTATGTCACATAAAATGTTCTTCATGCTCTAGTTTTAGGTATAATCTCTAATCAGTTAACAAGTTTTGTTCACAATTTTTTTCCATTCTCTCATTTTCTTCTAGGAAATGTGTGTTGTAGGCTTCTTTAATGAGGAGGGCTCAAGTTTTTGGTGAAGCAAGAGAGGGATTATACCTATTAGAGCCTAATTCTACCAATTTTAAGGATAAGTGTGAAGGCTTTATAGTTTCATCTTCAAAATAGAATGTTTTTAATCAAGTTCCAGTTTCTTTTCCATTTACTGCAAAACCAATTTCTAATGTAATCCTTTGGCATTGTAGATTGGGGCATTTGCCTTTTTCATCAATTAGACATCTCAATTTTATCTCTTTTCCTTCTAATACTGAATGTTTCTGTGATATTTGTCCTCAAGCTAAGCAAACTAAAAGTCCCTTTCCTTTAAGTGAAATTAAATCCAAGAGAGCATTTGAATTAATATATGTGGATATATGGGGTCCTTATAAGGTCATCACTCATAATGGCTTCATGTATTTTTTAATTGTGGTAGATTATTTTAGTAGAGGAACTTGGACTTGGAGCAATGCCTTTGGAGTCTTGAATTTTTTTTAGTTATGATTGAAAGGCAATTTGGTGTTAAAGTTCAAAAGTTGAGAACAAATAATATTTTTGAGCTTAGAAAAGGGACTCAAGAGTCTGCTTTCCTTCATTCTCAAGGGATTCTTCACCAGACATCCTGTTTGCAACTCCTCAACAAAATGAGATTGTTGAGAGGAAACATTGACATTTGTTGGAAATTGCTAGGGTTCTATTATTTCAATCCAAGGTTCTTATTATTTATTGGGGAGAATGTTTGTTAATTGCCACTTATTTGATTAATAGGCTTGTCACACCTCATTTTTCTTACACTATTTTACCCGAAGGTATGTGCCACTAATTACTACTACACCCCGGGAAGGGATATAATAATAATAGGGAAGGAGTTTTTCCAGTTAAAGGACATTCGGAACGGGATTTATTTATTAATTTTCAGAGTCGCCACTTGGGAAAATAATAGTGTCCCTAGTCACCGGTTTAATCCCGAACCGAGGAAATTATGACTCTGTTTTACAGTCTGCGAAACTAGAAATCTGGATAAGAAATTTTGTTAACCCGGGAGAAGGTGTTAGGCACTCCCGGATTCTGTGGTTCTAGTATGGTCGCTCAACTGTCGTATCTGTTTTATCTGGTTTATATGCTTCAATTTTCAAATTCTATTAATGTTCCGCTTTGTTATTTTTTAGGACTTGCCACATCTCGAAAACGCATTTCGAGTCATACCGCAACCAGTACGCCTGTGACTTTAGTGCATTTTAGCTTCGTCGAGATTTAAGATTTGGGTCACATAAAATGTACACCCATATTAGGAACGTAATTTTTATTTATCGTGCCTATAATGTCTACGTCTTCATTATCTTTGGGAAGGACCGTGAAATTCGGTAAACGGTCCCTCTAAGTCTAACATTTTTACATTGAAATCCGTTTGGGCCCCCCGTATATTTTCATCTTCGGAACGAGGCTCATCCCTTATTTTTAAAGTCAAATCCTATTCATGCACTATATTTTCTATTTTTACTTTTTCTTCCTAATACATATCTGTTTTTTGTTTTAATTTTTCAAACTGTAATATTAGAGTTCAGGCTATTGTTCATTATTGGGCCTGGACTTTAGAATGCTTAACAGTCCATTATTAAAGACGATGGGGCATCTGGAGCCCAATGTATACTACTGTTCCTATTCGAGAGCACAGATGCCGCATTAACCAGATCTGGGCCTATATTCATGACTAGGCCCAGACTATATAAGCAAAATTAAGAGCAAGCTAACACTTTCAAGACATATTCAAGCAAGTATTATTCAAATGGTAGAGGAATCAATAAAAACCATATTATTTCAAATGATACCAAGTTACATTTTTCGACCACCACTAATTTTAAATTTTAACAACTAATTAAACATTCTAAAACAGTAATTTGTATCAGTATTATTATTCTATATGACAGGTTCAGTTATTCAAGTAGTCATCTTGGTACTAGTTTGTAGGATTATTTTGTCACTTTATTTTAACTAAAGGAAAACATTGTTCTGAACTAACTAACATGCTTGAGCTACTGAAAATAACAAAGTTTAAAAGCGGATTTGTAGTTAACTCATTTTAGTAGGTATAAACAATAATACAAATTGAACTACTTATACTTTTAGATTAAACTATTCCGATTCAGGATTCAAAATGACTAAGTACCAATTTTATGCGTCTAGTTTCAGAATCATACCTATATATATCTAAGTGTATTAGTTGTACGTTAGTTTGTTTTAGTTTTAGAATTATGTTATAGCTACATCTAATTGCTAAATTACGTCTAACTACATCATTAACTACTTCTACTCTAAACTATATCAAATTCATATAGTTGTTAATTATTACAACCATTCCTAATGAATTACAATGAATCTACAAGTTATAACTACAACTATAAGAGAAGAAACAGAAATAACTTCATCGAAAATCATTTTTTTATAACTTCATTTCTTCATCATGATTTCAATTACATCTTTAAGAAATAGTAGTGTGCCTGATCAAACGAAAACAAACTGATGAGTTCTAAGGAGATGAAGGACAAGAGAAGGCATCAATGACAGCAGAGTATCAACAACAAACAGGATCAGGAAATAACACATCAACTCCCAAACTCAATAGATAACCAGTAATCAAGTCGAGAAATAACAGAAATCCAAGCTAGTTAAGATGAACACAACAGAAAAACCACCAACAAAGATCCCAGGAACAATACTCGACTCGAACACTAAGTAGAAGAACAATATAGGTGAAGTTTTGAACTCTTAAAATTGGAATCAAATTCGAACTCTCTTAATTGTAAAATTCTAGCCAGCCGTGAAACCTCCAGCCCCTCAATTGTAAAATTCAGAACCAATGTGTAACTCTAATGTGTGGAATCTTTTAATTCAAAGATGTCCAACCCACTTTTCAGGCTTAGAGAAGCCTATTTATAGAGGCATTTTGGGGGGAATTTCAAATAATTTAATTCTATTTCCCTCCACTTATTCTTTTCAATTAATTATAGTATAGTCCATTAAAATTATATCGAAATGCCCTAAAACCCTTGCTAGAAGGTTTTGGGCAGTTCTTTTAGGTTCTACTAGGCAGGTTTTACCTAGTTACCCCCACTTGCTAAGGTTTATTACACAAATCCCTTTTAACTCTACCTAGTATACCCCTTTTTATTCAAGTAATTTCAGAAATACCAAGCACTAAAGTCATTTTTATCCTTATAGGCTCTATTTAATCCACAATAATGCCATTTACCCTTCCCCTTTTACCCCTTGTTTTTGATTATTATTACCCGACCTGCCTTAGGTCTGGCAGGACTAGGGTAGCATATATTTAACAAATAGCCACTAATCAGACATGTCTTTTAAGACTTAATCAATTTAAGACTAAAGCCTTTTCAATTTTAACCACTTTTACAAATAACCATAAATCAGAACACAACTACTAATCAGAACATAGCCACTAATAAAAACCCATACTTAACTCACTAACATAGCCACAAAATATTTATACACATGACCTAAGTATACATAATCACACAAAGGTTTAGAATGAACTAACATATAAATCAAGTTACAAATATAGCCAGATTCATGTTGTTTTGCACATATAACCTTAAACACGAATTAACTTTCAATTAATTAGAACTCAGAGGAAAAGTTTGATAATGGTTGAATTCCAACTAACTAAAACCCAATCAAGACAAAATATAATGAACAATCACATAAAACTGGCTAATTAGCACATGATTCATGAACAGTTAATATCAGAATCCGAAGAACACTTAGATAATTTCAGGCATGTATGAGATTCAGGGCTCGCAGGAACAAGTATGAATTAAAAACATAGATAGATTCATATTTTAGATATGCATAGAAACATGTTCAGACAAGCATGATAGGCATGTAAAGATGGAAGTTTCAGAACGAAAACAAGGGTGGGAGGGGTACTTAGCTTTTTCAGTCCCTTTTCCTTTTCTTTTTCCTCTTCTTTCTTTCTTTACTTCTTTTTTTCTTATTTGTTCTTTTCATTTTTCTTGATTTTTCAAAGTTTCGAAGACTGTCAGTCTTCTGAGTGCTAGATCTTCTGAACGTGGCCTTGGGGGTTTGATCTGAGTGTATGAGAGTAGGTGTGGAGACCTGGGGTAAGATTTTTGGGAGTGGGGTGGTTTTTGGTACTCGCCGGAGTAGGGTTCCGGCGAGTGTTTTTTGAATATTCAACGGGTTGGGGTAAGATTCGAGACATATGGTTATGGTGGGGGTGATAGATCGTCTAAAGACGGTCATGTGATGTTAAGGAGGGAGTCTGATTCATACTTTGGTGGTCGCCGTCTAGGGTTCCGGCGACCGAAATTTCAAGACTGGGGGGAACTGGTTTTCTTTTAGATGGGGTTAATGGTGTTAGAGGTGTTAGCCGGTAGGGAGGGGTGTTTGGAAGTTAGCCTGAGTTGGAGAAGAAGGCCGAGGAGTGACCACCGGTAGGGTTCCGGTGGTCTCCATGAGAGACAGGGGGAGAAGGAGGGAAAGAACCTAAGGGCGGATAGGGTTTGTGAGATGAGGGTGTATGTGTAAAATGAAGAAATGAACGGGGAAGGTGTAATATATATTAATCGTGTATTATTGATTCCTGGCCGTTGGATTGGATCAAATTAATGGCCAGGATCATCTGGCTTCAAAACAGTGTCGTGTAGATTAATGAGAGGTTTCATGAGGTCCGTTGGATTAGGATATTGAACGACTGAGATTAATTACTCAATGCTACGTCGTTTCAATTAATTGGCTCATCAACCTTATCCGTCTGATTATCTGCAATGAACGGTTGAGATTAGTTCTAAAGGCGACGTCGTTTTATTTGAAAGGGGACCACCTCACCATGTCCGTTGATCAAATACAATCAACGGCTTAAATTCGTTTAACTTGGTACGGTATCATTTGGTTAGTACTGGGCAGACCAGCCAAAAAATAATTGGGCCTCGTCTGTATTTGGGCTTGGTATATAGGTATTTCTTATGTATTTGGTCCAAATTAATTATACAATGCCTTTTTTTGCTTTTTTTAAATATTATTTTGTTGTATTTTCTTTTTTGTGTTTTGTATTTTTCCTTTGTATTTATTTTATAACTGATATATTTCATTTATTTTTCCATTTTTGTATTTTTTCTTGATTTTTCGATATTTTTGTATTTTTTGCTTAATTTTCTAATTTATTCTACAATTTTTGTGATATTTTTATAATTAATTCCTTTTTGTATTTTCATTTCAATTTTATTTCAAACAAACACTAGTATTTCACACAAATCAAACAATTGCAAACAAAAATTATTTTTGTATTATTTTTTATTTATTTTGGAATTCAATTGCTTGGGGCAAAAATCACGTGCTCACAAGGCTACCATCAAAAGTTCTTAAAGGTAGGACACCATATTCTATAATCTTCAACCAACCACTTGATTATACCAGTCTAAAAACTTTTGGTTGTTTGTGTTATGCCGCTTCTTTATCTAATGGAAGGGGAAAATTTGACCCCCAAGGGAAACGACTTATGTTTTCCTGGGATATCCCCTAGGACAGAAGGGATACAAATTATTGGAATTGAATCCAAGAGAAAAATTGTGTCTAGAGATATTTATTTTTATGAAGAAAATTACCCTTTCACGTCTAATTCGTCTTTATCCCCAAATACTTTCTTTCCATTGTCTTCTCCCCAAGATAGTAACACCATTCCTCAACCTCCAAAACCTAGTATTGAGTCATTTCATTCACCTACCACAAATGCACCTCAATCTCCTTCTCTTCACTCACCACCTAACAACAATATCAATCCTCACAATTGTCACGACCCCAAATCCAGTCGTGATGGCGCCCAGCACATTGCTAAGCCAGCCTGACCAATCAATATCAACCACGGAGCTAGAAGCTCGCTTTAGCCCATTTAGGCATATTAATTCACGAAATAACAGCGAAACATATAACAAAAACGGGGAACCAAGTCCCATAATACATCAACTCCCATAGACCAAGGGTCAAGAGTCATGAGCCTCTACTGAACATGAGTGTATAAAGGTTTACAAGATATCAAGTGCGGAAAGAAAAGTCAATACAAAAATCAAGACAGTAAGAAGGAATATCGGGTCCTGCGGACTCTGCAGCTACCTCGTATATCCCACAAATGTCGCCTCGCACAGCTACTGGATCACTGCTGAGAGGTACCTGGATCTGCACACAAGGTGCAGGGAGTAAAATGAGTACTGCCAGACTCAGTGGTAATAAACAAGGGTAAGACAGCGCAGATAAGAAATCCGCAATAAAGCACTATGTAAAGCTATAATCGGCTACCCTGTCATAGAATCAATCTTCACTGTACCTGTACCAACAAATACCAATAAATAGCATAACAGCTAGCAGATGTAGCTAAATGCAATGCAATGCATGATATGACCGCTACGGCGCGTAGCCCGACTCCGATTTTGGGTACCCGTGCTCACTGTGGGGGTTCAGACTCCGGAGGGGCTCCTACAGCCCAAGCACATCTCATAGAGATATTCCTGCGGCGTGCAGTCCGATCCAACATATATCTCGCTGCGGCGCGCAGCCCGATCCACTACTAGTCGGCTAATATGCAGATACAGCCTCGCAAGCTCAAAAGTAGTTTTTGAAAACTCTTTTATCATTTTTCAGTTGGAAAATAGTAATATCAAGTTCCAGAGATTGGAATTAGCATAATAACAAAAATAGCTGCGGACTAGTAGTAAACTAGCATGTCTATATGATAAGACAATGATAACGATCCTCGCGGAATCCAATAACTGGCTCACGGCCCACATGTATACTCAACCGCCCAAGAAGGGGGTTCCTCGACTCAAGAGTGGCCATTATCACAATATATATATATATATATGCAACCATCCGAGAAGGAGGTTCGACGGCTCTAGAATAGCCAATAATACAATATCAACAGGTCGGACTAATATATATAGTCTCCAATTCATGATCGACCCCGCACTCTCAAGAGTGTGCGTGTCTCGCCGCTATACGGCGTCACAAAGTGGTATACCGGGGTTTCGAACCCGCTGGTCATCACCCACATCTATTACTCACCTCAATACGGCGCGACGACTACTCCGCAATGCCCTTGCCACGAGAATCAAGCTTCGCACGCGTAGAATCTGATCAAATAGAGTAGAAATACAACAAATTAGGCCAATGGGACGACACCCAATCAATACAACTCAATTTACATCAAAATTCCCAAAGTTGTCAAAACCCGACTTTCGGTACGCTTGCCGAAAAATTACAAAAGTTACCTATTCGGAATCCTCATCTCGATACGAGTCTAGGCATATAAAATTTACCAAAATCGGACTACATTTGCCCACTCAAATCAGTGTTTTTCTTCAATTTAGGCCTAGGGCTCAAACCCACCTTTAATCTTCCATTTACAGAAACTTAACCAATGATTTCATGTTAAAATGATGTAATTAAGCCACAAAACTTACCTCCAACGAAACCCCGATGATTTCCCAGCAATCTCCCGTCAATTTCTTCTCTTGGAACTCAAAAATGGAGGGTTCATGAATGAAACCCGTAACTCTCTGATTCTGGATTTATATTCTCTGCCAGACACAATTGTTCATCGCGTTCGCGTGACCCTCTACGCGTTCGCGATGAGCAGCCCCGCCTTACTCTACGCGAACGCGACGCTAGCCACGCGTTCGCGATGCCCAATTCCTGATACTCTTCGCGGACGCGACGCATCCCACGCGTTCGCGATGTTCAAACTCCCAGCCACCCGGATTTCTTCTACGCGAACACGTCTACCCTTCACGCGATCGCGATGGTCTCCATCTTTCTCCTACGCGAACGCGACCACCTGGGACGCGAACGCGAAGCTTCGTCCAACCTTGCCTACGCGAACGCGGCAGCCTGACCGCGAACGCGATGCCTTAGCCAGCTCTGCCTTCGCGAACGCGACTTGGGCCACGCGAACGCGAAGGCTTAAGGCTTGCTGCACCAACCTGCAATTTACAGCAGACTTTTCAAACTCCAAAAATGCCGGATGATGGTCCGGATTCACCCCGAGGCCCCCGGGACCCCAACGAAAACCACCAACATACTCCAAAATACGATACGGACTTGTTCCAATCATAAAAACACCATCCTAAACATCAAAATCATCAATTACACACGGATTCAAGCTTATGTTTATTCAAAACTTTCAAAACTAACATTCAATCCAAAACCCGATCAAACGATGTCCGAATGACCTGAAAATTTGCAGGCATATCCAAAATCACCTAACGAAGCTACTGCAACTGTCGGAATTCCATTCCGACCCCCGGATCAAAATCTCACCTATCGTTCGGATTTCGCCAAAATTCAACCTTAGCCAATTCAAGCCTATTTCTACACCGGGCCTCCAAATTCAATTCCGATCGCTCCCCTAAGTCACAAATCACCTCTCGGAACTAATCGAATCATCAGAATCCGATTCCGAGCCCTCTAACCAAATAGTCAACTCCGGGTTGACTTTCCTTATTCAAGTCTCCTTCAAAAAGGCTATATGCCTCATTTTCAATCCAATTCACCCTTAACTCACCCGATAGACTCTAACACTGATATAAAATCATGAAACATGCATTTACAACATAACGGGTGATAATTCTCGTGACGACGGGCCGGTCGTCACATTCTCCCCCTCTTAAGCAAACGCTCGTCCTCGAGCGGGTCAAGAAACATACCTGAAGTCTCAAACAAGTGAGGATATCTACTCCGCATCTCCCGCTCGGTCTCCCAAGTGGCCTCCTCCACGGGTCGACCTCTCCACTGAACCTTAACCGATGCAATCTCCTTGGACCTCAATTTTCTTACCTGACGACCCAAAATAGCAATAGGCTCCACATCATAGGATAGATCACCATCAAGCCGAATGGTGCTGAAATCTAATACATGAGACGGATCTCCAATGTACTTCCGGAGCATAGACACATGGAATACTGGATGAACGCTGGATAAGCTGGGCGGCAAGGCCAACTCATATGCCACCTCTCCAACTCTCCTAAGTATCTCAAAAGGACCAATGTACCCGGGACTCAACTTTCCTTTCTTCCCAAACCTCATAACACCCTTCATGGGTGAAACCTTCAGCAATACTCTATCACCAACCATGAAAGACAACTCTCGAACCCTACGGTCTGCATAACTCTTCTGACGAGACTGTGCTGTACGAAGCCTCTCCTGGATCAACTTTGCTCTATCTAGAGCATCCTGGACTAACTCAGTCCCTATCAATCTAACCTCACCAGGCTCAAACCATCCCACGGGGGATCTACACCGCCTGCCATACAATGCCTCATACGGGGCCATCCGAATACTCGACTGATAACTGTTGTTGTAGGCAAACTCAGCAAGTGGTAGGAACTCATCCCACGAACCACCAAAATCAATCACACAAGCTCGCAACATATCCTCCAAGATCCGAATAGTACGCTCAGACTGTCCGTCTGTCTGGGGGTGAAATGCTGTACTCAACTCAACCCGTGTACCCATCTCTCGCTGAAATGCTCTCCAAAACTGAGAAGTGAACTGAGTACCCCTGTCGGATATGATAGACACCGGGACTCCATGCAACCGAACAATCTCTCGAATAAAGATCGTTGCCAACCGCTCCGATGAGTAGGTAGTACTAACTGGAATGAAGTGAGCTGACTTGGTCAGTCTATCCACAATCACCCATACAGAATCAAACTTCCTCGCCGTCCGAGGGAGTCCAGTAACAAAATCCATAGTGACTCTCTCCCATTTCCACTCAGGAATAACAATGCGCTGAAATACACCACCGGGCCTCTGATGCTCGTACTTAACCTGCTGACAGTTGAGGCACCGTGCTACATGTCCGACAATGTCCATTTTCATCTTTCTCCACCAATAGTGTTGTTTCAAATCTTGATACATCTTCGCGGCTCCTGGATGGATAGAATACCGCGAGCTATGGGCCTCCTCCGGAATCAACTCACGAAGGCCATCAACATTGGGCACACATATCCGGCCCTGCATCCTCAATACGCCGTCACTATCAATGGTGACATCTCTAGCATCATCATGCTGAACTATGTCCCTAAGGACAGCCAAATGTGGATCATCATACCGGCGCTCACGAATACGATCATATAGAGATGACCGAGATACAACACAAGCCAATACCCGGCTGGGCTCCGAAATATCTAACCTCACTAGCCGATTGGCTATCACCTGAACATCATAAGCAAATGGCCTCTCCTCCGGCTGGAATATATGCCAAGCTCCCCATACTGACCGTCTTCTGGTTCAAAGCATCGTCCACCACATTGGCCTTTCCTGGATGATATAAAATAGTAATGTCATAATCCTTCGGCAACTCAAGCCATCTCCGTTGTCTCAAATTAAGGTCTTTCTGTTTGAACAAGTGCTGGAGACTACGATGGTCGGTATACACCTCACAAGACACACCGTACAAATAGTGCCTCCAAATCTTCAATGCATGAACAATGGCGGCTAGCTCCAAATCATGAACGGGATAGTTCTTCTCATGTGGCTTCAACTGCCGAGAAGCATAAGCAATCACCTTACCTTCCTGCATCAACACACAACCTATCCCCACTCTCGAGGCATCACAATAAACGGTATATGAACCTGAAGCTGATGGCAATACTAACACTGGAGCTGTGGTCAAAGCTGTCTTGAGCTTCTGAAAGCTCTCCTCGCACTCATCCGACCACACGAATGGTGCACCCTTCCGGGTCAATTTAGTCAATGAAGAAGCAATGGATGAAAATCCCTGAACAAACCGGCGATAATATCCCGCCAAACCAAGAAAACTCCCGATCTCTGTAGCTGAGGTCGGTCTAGGCCAACTCTGCACCGCCTCTATCTTTTTCTGATCAACCTGAATACCATCACGAGACACCACATGTCCCAGAAATGCTACGGACTCGAGCCAAAACTCGCACTTGGAGAATTTAGCATATAGCTTCTCCTCCCTCAATCTCTGCAACACAATACTCAAATGTTGAGCATGCTCCTCCCGACTACGGGAGTAGACTAGAATGTCATCAATGAACACAATCACAAATGAATCCAAATAAGGCCTGAACACACTGTTCATCAGATGCATAAATGCTGCTGGGGCGTTGGTCAGCCCAAACGACATCACAAGAAACTCATAATGACCATATCGGGTCCTGAATGCAGTCTTCATAATATCCGAGTCCCTGATCTTCAGCTGATGATAGCCTGAACGAAGATCAATCTTAGAAAACACCCTCGCACCTCGTAACTGATCAAACAAATCATCTATGCACGGCAGAGGGTACTTGTTCTTCACTGTCACTTTGTTCAATTGCCTATAATCAATACACATTCGCATGGAACCATCTTTCTTTTTAACAAATAATACCGGCGCACCTCACGGAGACACACTAGGGCGGATGAAACCCTTATCCAGAAGTTCTTGAAGCTGCTCTTTTAGTTCTTTCAACTCAGCTGGTGCCATCCGATAAGGAGGAATGGATATGGGCTGAGTGCCCGGCACCAAGTCAATGCCAAAATCAATATCCCTATCCGGCGGCATGCCCGACAGGTCTGAGGGGAATACATCTGGGAAGTCCCTCACAACAGGTATAGAATCAATGCTAGGATACTCAGCTCCCACATCTCTCACAAAAGCTAAATACGATAAACACCCTTTTTCAACCATCTTCCGAGCTTTTAAGAATGAAATAACACGGCTAGGGACGAAATCAGTCGAACCCCGCCACTCAATCTGAGAAATACCAGGAATGGCCAACGTAACTGTCTTAGCATGACAGTCCAATATAGCATGGTACGGAAACAACCAGTCCATACCCAATATAACATCAAAGTCCACCATCCCCAACAATAACAAGTCTGCCTGGGTCTCCAGACCCCCAATAGATATAACACAGGATCTATAGACATGATCCACAACAATCGTATCACCCACGGGGGTGGATATATGAACAAGTAAATCAAGACTACCACGAGTTGCACCCAAATATTGTGCAAAATAAGAGGACACGTAAGAATATGTGGACCCTAGATCAAATAGGACAGAGGCATCTCTGTGACAGACAGAAATGATACCTGTAATCACAGCATCGGAGGCAACTGCATCACGCCTGTCAGAAAGTGCATAGAACCGTGCCTGGCCTCCACCAGATCTCTCCTCGCCCCTGGGGCGACCACGAGAAAACTGACCTCCACCTCTACTAGACTGAGATGGTGCTGAAGAGGAGGGCTGATCCCTCTGCTGAGTCCTGCCCTACGTAGTCGAGGGCAATGTCTCCTCATGTGGCCAAACTTACCACACTTATAACATGCACCTGGTGCTGGAGAAGTAGGTGTTGCACTCTAGGCTGGGAGGGCACTAAGCGATGACTTACCCTGCTGAAACCCCTGTCGACCACGACCATAAGAACCTCCGCTCTGCTCTGGGCGGCCTGAATGAGGAGGTCTAGATGAGCGACCTCTGCTCTGCTGGGAATGCCCTCTAGATGGAGCACCACTGAAACTGCCCGAACCACGAGGCCTCTTGGCCTCCCGCTCCTCTCTCTCGGCGACGATCCGCCTCAATGGAGCGTGCCATATCAACAACCTGCTCAAACGATGATGACAAAACTCTCTCTCTGGTCATAAGAATGCGGATAGAGTAATTGAGGCCATCAATGAACCTCCTGATCCTCTCCCTATCATTAGGGATCATCCATGTGGCATGCCTAGCCAACCGTGTGAATCCGAGCTCATACTGGGTCACAGACATGTCGCCCTGAACCAACCACTCGAACTAGCAACGTAGCTCCTCGCGACGAGACTGTGGTACATATTTCTCTAGAAAGAGAGTAGAGAACTGCTGCCATGTGAGAGGTGCTGCTCTTGCAGGCCTACGCCTCTCAAACTCCTCCCACCAATCAAATGCGGGACCGGTGAACTGAAATGTAGTAAATGAAACTCCGCTGGACTCAAGAATACCGGCCGTACGCAGCATCTTCTGACATTTATCCAAGAAACCCTGGGCATCCTCGCCCTCAACGCCACTGAAATGGGGTGGCTGAAGTCTACCAAATCTCTCAAGACGACGCCGCTCGTCCTCGGGCATAACCTGAACCATATGCTCGGGAGCTGGAGCTGGTGCAGTCGGAGGAATAACCGGTGCAACCACCGAGCGGGGACCCGCCTCTGGCGTCCGAAGTCCCCGAACAACCGGGTCGGTGTGCGAGCCGCAGTGGTCCGCCGACCACCCCCGACCGAGATGTCGCTACGGTAGCGGTAGCCGAAACTACCCGAGCCAAACCGGAACACACCGATAATATCCGAGCAAGAGTCTCCCGAAGACCGGGGATAGCAATAGATATAGTCCGGCCCCGAACTGGGACCGCCGGAGCATCAACCACTGGGGGCCTGCTCCTGAACCGGTACAACGGGCGGGTCAGCCGGCACCGCCTCGGCCGCCCTACCTCTAACTCTAGCACGACCGCGCCCACGGCCTCTAACAGGTGGCAATGGAGGTCGTCCACCTCGTCCCGATGCTCGCGTTCTCGCCATCTGCGAGAGAATAGAATATAGAAGTTCAGGTTCTCAGAATAACAAGATCGCACGACAGAGTTCAACAAAAGTGAAATTTTCCTAAAGGTTCGAGCCTCCCGAGGATAAGTACAGGCGTCCCCGTACCGATCCACAAGACTCTACTAACCGGCTCAAGACTCATGAGGCCTAGTAAACCTAGGCTTTGATACCAACTTGTCACGACCCCAAATCTGGTCGTGATGGCGCCCAGCACATTGCTAAGCCAGCCTGACCAATCAATATCAACCACGGAGCTAGAAGCTCGCTTTAGCCCATTTAGGCATATTAATTCACGAAATAACAGCGAAACATATAACGAAAACGGGGAACCAAGTCCCATAATACATCAACTCCCATAGACCAAGGGTCAAGAGTCGTGAGCCTCTACTGAACATGAGTGTATAAAGGTTTACAAGATACCAAGTGCGGAAAGAAAAGTCAATACAACATCAAGATAGTAAGAAGGAATATCGGGTCCTGCGGACTCTGCAACTACCTCGTATATCCCACAAATGTCGCCTCGCACAGCTACTGGATCAATGCTGAGAGGTACCTGGATCTGCACACAAGGTGCAGGGAGTAAAATGAGTACTGCCAGACTCAGTGGTAATAAACAAGGGTAAGACAGCGCAGATAAGAAATCCGCAATAAAGCACTATGTAAAGCTATAATCGGCTACCCTGTCATAGAATCAATCTTCACTGTACCTGTACCAACAAATACCAATAAATAGCATAACAGCTAGCAGATGTAGCTAAATGCAATGCAATGCATGATATGACCGCTACGGCGCGTAGCCGGACTCCAATTTTGGGTACCCGTGCTCACTGTGGGGGTTCAGACTCCGGAGGGGCTCCTACAGCCCAAGCACATCTCATAGAGATATTCCTGCGGCGTGCGGTCCGATCCAACATATATCTCGCTGCGGCGCGCAGCCCGATCCACTACTAGTCAGCTAATATGCAGATACAGCCTCGCAGGCTCAAAAGTAGTTTTTGAAAACTCTTTTTATCATTTTTCGGTTGGAAAACAGTAATATCAAGTTCCAGAGATTGGAATTAGCATAATAACAGAAATAGTTGCGGACTAGTAGTAAACTAGCATGTCTATATGATAAGACAATGATAACGATCCTCGCGGGATCCAATAACTGGCTCACGGCCCACATGTATACTCAACCGCCCAAGAAGGGGGTTCCCCGGCTCAAGAGTGGCCATTATCACAATATATATATATATATATGCAACCATCCGAGAAGGAGGTTCGACGGCTCGAGAATAGCCAATAATACGGTATCAACAGGTCGGACTAATATATAGTCTCCAGTTCATGATCGACCCCGCACTCTCAAGAGTGTGCGTGTCTCGCCGCTATACAGCGTCACAAAGTGGTATACCGGGGTTTCGAACCCGCTGGTCATCACCCACATCTATTACTCACCTCAATACGGCGCGACGACTACTCCGCAATGCCCTTGCCACGAGAATCAAGCTCCGCACGCGTAGAATCCGATCAAATACAGTAGAAATACAACAAATTAGGCCAATGGGACGACACCCAATCAATACAACTCAATTTACATCAAAATTCCCAAAGTTGTCAAAACCCGACTTTCGGTACGCTTGCCGAAAAATTACAAAAGTTACCTATTCGGAATCCTCATCTCGATACGAGTCTAGGCATATAAAATTTACCAAAATCGGACTCCATTTGCCCACTCAAATCAGTGTTTTTCTTCAATTTAGGCCTAGGGCTCAAACCCACCTTTAATCTTCCATTATAGAAATTTAACCCATGATTTCATGTTAAAATGATGTAATTAAGCCACAAAACTTACCTCCAACGAATCCCCGATGAATTACCAGCAATTCCCGTGAGTTTCTCTATCTAGAACTCAAAAATGGAGGGTTCATGAATGAAACCCGTAACTCTCTGATTCTGGATTTTTATTCTCTGCCAGACACAATTGTTCATCGCGTTCGCGTGACCCTCTACGCGTTCGCGATGAGCAGCCCCGCCTTACTCTACGCGAACGCGACGCTAGCCACGCGTTCGCGATGCCTAATTCCTGATACTCTTCGCGGACGCGACGCATCCCACGCGTTCGCGATGTTCAATCTCCCAGCCACCCGGATTTCTTCTACGCGAACGCGTCTACCCTTCACGCGATCGCGATGGTCTCCATCTTTCTCCTACGCGAACGCGACCACCTGGGACGCGAACGCGAAGCTTCGTCCAACCTTGCCTACGCGAACGTGGCAGCCTGACCGCGAACGCGATGCCTTAGCCAGCTCTGCCTTCGCGAACGCGACCTGGGCCACGCGAACGCGAAGGCTTAAGGCCTGCTGCACCAACCTGCAATTTACAGCAGACTTTTCATACTCCAAAAATGCCGGATGATGGTCCGGATTCACCCCGAGGCCCCCGGGACCCCAACGAAAACCACCAACATACTCCAAAACACGATACGGACTTGTTCCAATCATAAAAACACCATTCTAAACATCAAAATCATCAATTACACACGGATTCAAGCTTATGTTTATTCAAAACTTTCAAAACTAACATTCAATCCAAAACCCGATCAAACGATGTCCGAATGACCTGAAAATTTGCAGGCATATCCAAAATCACCTAACGAAGCTATTGCAACTGTCGGAATTCCATTCCGACCCCCGGATCAAAATCTCACCTACCGTTCGGATTTCGCCAAAATTCAACCTTAGCCAATTCAAGCCTATTTCTACACCGGCCTCCAAATTCAATTCCGATTGCTCCCCTAAGTCACAAATCACCTCCCGGAACTAACCAAATCATCAGAATCCGATTCCGAGCCCTCTAACCAAATAGTCAACTCCGGGTTGACTTTCCTTATTCAAGTCTCCTTCAAAAAGGCTATATGCCTCATTTTCAATCCAATTCACCCTTAACTCACCCGATAGACTCTAACACTGATATAAAATCATAAAACATGCATTTACAACATAACGGGTGATAATTCTCGTGACGACGGGCCGGGTCGTCACAACAATCCTACTTCACCTATCTATCTTAGAGTTGATTCATCACCTAGACCAGCTACATCTGAACCACATAGCACACAAGTTCTTGGAAGATCCTCTAGGGAATCCAGATTGCAAGCCATCTTAATGATTATGTGTGCAATCATGTATTTCTAACTGACTTAACTGGCTCTTGTCTAGCTCTTCGTCTTAAACCTCACGTCTGTTCTTTTGAAGCTCTATCACCTCAAAATCAGCATATCATGAATTCAATTTCAGAAATCTCAGAACCTAGCAGTTATTCTCAAGTCTCTTTGGACCCAGGTGGAAGAAAGCCATGGACTTAAAAATTGAGGCATTAAAGGTCAACTACACATGGGATGAGGTTTTACTACCTTTTGGAAAGAAAGCCTTACCTTGCAAATGGGTATACAAGGTAAAGCATAACTCTGTTGGGACAATAGAAAGGCTCAAGGCACCTTTGGTAGTTAGAGGAGACATTCAACAAGAAGGCATATAATACACTGAGACTTTCTCACCAGTAGTCAAGATGACCACCATAAGGTGTCTACTGGCAATTGCATCCAAAAAGGGCTGGAAAATTCATCAATTGGATGTAAGTAATGCATTTCTCCATGGAACTCTCCTGGGGGAGGTTTACATGAAGTTTCTAGTTGGACTATTCCCCTAAGTCCCAACCATGTATGTCTACTTAGAAAGTCCCTATATGGTCTAAAATAAGCATCACGTCAAAGGTATGCTCGACTTGCTGGTGCCTTGAGTTTCAAAAGGTATACTGCTTCCTTAGATGATTACTCCATATTTTTCAAGAAAGACATGAATCTTATTTCTATTATAGCCATCTATATGGATGGCATTCTTATCAGTGGAGATAATATACCAGAAATTGCAGCTATCAAAATATTTCTCCATACATAATTCAAAGAAAAAAATTTGGGAAATCTACATTATTTCCTAGGTATAGAGATTATCAGAGAAAAACAAGGGATCATTGTTTGTCAAAGAAAATTTACCATGGATTTGTTGCGTGATTTCTCTGATTTTTCTATTGCGACTTCTCCTCTTGAGCCTTCTACCAAGCTTCATGCAGATCATGGTCCTCTTCTTCCAAATCCTACTATTTATCGGTACCTCATTGGAAAACTGATTATTTGACTTATACGAGGCCTGATTTATCATTTGTCGTGCTCAAAATTAGACAATTTATGCAAAGTCCTCGACTTTCCCATTATACTGCTGCTATACATGTTCTTCGCTATCTTAAATCTGACCCAGGGCAAGGATTTTCTTCAACTCAGCACCTTCTCTAAAATTACTAGCGTTTTGCGATGCAGATTGGGCCTCTTGCCCAGAAAATCGACGTTCTGTTAGTGGATTTTACATTTCTTTTGGTGGATCCCATATTTCATGAAAATCGAAGAAACATGCTTCCATTTCTCTGTCATCAGCCGAGGCAGAGTACACATCCATGCGACGTGTTGTTGCAGAGCTCACTTGGCTCACTCGCCTTTTTGAAGACCTTTCTATTACACCATTATTGCCGGTTCCTGTACTCTTTGATAGTAAATTGACGATTCACATCGCTCGAAACCCAGTCTTTCTCGATCGGACGAAACATGTCGAGTTGGACTGCCATTTTGTCCATTAACAGTATCTTTTCGGCCTCATCTCACTCTCATATATTCCTTCTACTTCACAGTTTGCCGATATATTTACCAAATCTCTTTATGTCTCTTGTCATCACTCAATTCTTACCAAGTTGGAGGTAATTTCTATACCCTCCAACTTGAGGGGGATGTAAGAAAATAAAGGTCATAAGCTTCATCGTTTTTTATCAAAGAAGAATATCAGAAGAAGAAAGAATAAGTTGGAACAAAACAAAGAAGAAGAACTGTCTCATACAAACTCATCAGATATATCGAATGTGTGGAAAATGGTGATACACGTGGCTGCATCAGGGACATTGATCACAAGCTTGATGGATTAAACCACAACCGTTAGATTAGTTTTAGCACACCTGTAATTTTATGCATACAACTATACATAGATAAATAGTTCTAGAAAAGGAATAATAGGCAGTTATAGGTAGTTGTATTTAGGCTAATACAAATTGGACAAGTGTAAAGAAATTCAATTCTTTTTACATTTACTTTTCATAGGATATTTTATATATAAACACAGTCTTGGACGGAGATAAATTCACAGAAAATTCTATAAATTTCTCTTCCCATCCTAACAAAATTGGGATAGAAGGCAACAAAAGAAGAATATGCAGGACTAGATATTTTATCACTTGTAGAAAGATTATGATGTCTAAGTTATGAAGGGTTGGAGAGGAGGGCTTGATCATCTTTTGCCAAAGAATTCTTGATTGCACCATTTTTAGCTCTCTGTTTTATGAGCAATGTGGAGAAAATGAAGATAGTTATAAATATATTATAAGCTCAACAACTAATGCGTTCATTCACTTATATTTTTCCAAAATTTAATTAGTCACTAATTTTGTTTGAATGTTGAATTCATTTATTTTATTTGTAGGTTTTGTTAATAAATAAATAAAATATCCTTTTAGCTTTTGTTAGATTCTGTGCCAAGGGTCTTTAGAAACAACCTCTCTACCTTAACTAGGTAGGGGTAAGGTCAGAGTACACACTACCTCCCCAGACCCACCCGTATAAATATAATAGGTCTGTTGTTGTTGTTGTTGTTGTTTAGGTTTTATTATATTTTTTATTCAACTTAACTATGGTCTAGTAGCATTAACTTAATCATGGTTAAATACTAACCGTACAAATAGAATGACACATGAACTTATTTCTTTAATACTTTGGAGCCTTGTTGTTAGACATAGTTGCTCGCAACCAGTACTGATAAGAGGTAGCAGATATCTCATTGAAATTACTAAGGTGTGATTATCTCTTTTAGTGATTAACTAGGTGCACACAACTCTATTAAAGATTTTTGAAATTTATGCTTAAAAAGAATTTAGTATTAGGTGCAAAACAATGAGGACAAAGTTTATTAAGAATTTAGATACTTCCAATATCATATTCTTTCATCATAATCGTACTTCTTGATTTAGGCAGAATAATAAATATTCAACGGTAAAAAACGTGATAAGATGAATAAAATCTCTTTTCCATTAATCAAAGCTTTTCAAATTAATCCTTAGAAATAAAAAATTCCGGGTTAGGAGCGCTTTGCCTCGTAAACCTTACATGATGTGAATGTGACTTAGTCGGGCCAATGGATTCTAGATACTCATATTTTAAAAATGTACGTTTCTCTTAAATATCAGGGGCAAATTGATATATTCTAAATTTGTAAGGGTCAATTCCCATTTAACGCTATAAACGTTTTTACCTAAAAACCCAACAGCCAAAGATCATCCTTACGACAAACAAGAGAATCACCGCTGATAGACACCATGGTTTGTTCTTAGTACTTTCCTTTAATTCACCCTTTAATCTTTTCAATTTTCTGTCATGCCCAACTGCATTCTTGGATTTTCTTATTCATGTTGATGTGTTTATGTGTGTGTGTTTTTTTGTTCCAATATATGTATATTGTCATAGTTTTATCTCCATTTTGCTTCTCATTTATCTAGTTGGTTTGGGCGTGCTTTTTTACCTCTGTATAATTCTGGAAATGCTCACATGGGAGTGGGGCGGAACTAATTCTTATTAGCTGTTTAACTTCTATTCACTGATAATATAAGAAATATTTACACAGCTAGGTCATTAGGTAATTACAAGTAAATCTTTTAATAACCATTAATTGACTAAACTACTAACACAGGTAATTAAACTACTGAGTACTAACACATGTTAATTAACCATTAATTTGGTACCAAATTAATTAACCATTAATTTGGTAAAAATAGTAACTAATTCACTGATAATGTTAAAGAATCTATACACTGTCAACGCATATAAATTAAATCTATGCACTTAAATCCGAAGTGTATTTTGAATAGAGCGGAATGGATACAAAAGATAGTAGAAGTTGGATTGGTGGACGATTATTAAAACTAAACATGTGGGTCATGTGGAAGTTGAGAATGTATTGGATGTTGCATATCAAAAGTGTTCAACAAGCGGTGGACAAAGAGTTAGAATATGAATTGGAGCATCCTCAACATATATATGAGGAAATTGATCTCGATGAAGAAGGTTTCATGCCTAATGGGGAGGAAGAACTATCAGATGACGATGAGTATACTTCTTATGAGTCAGATTCGACAGAAAGTAATGGAAGGAGTAAAGATGAAGAATTAGCAAGTGGTGAAAATGAAATAAGCGAAGATGAAGAATTGGTAGGTGTTAAAGATGAAATAGCGAGGACGATTAAAAAGAGTGTTTTCATTGGTTCTTTCTATATTTGGATTAGCTAATTTGTTTTGTCTACCCTTCTGTTTCTTGTGTGAGATTCTCTCCACTATTTTATGATAAAAATGGTCATGAATTTGATTGTGTCTATTTTTCTCTTTAACTTCTATGTCATGTGTTTCTTTAGCATGTTGTTATTGACATGTATTTGTTTAGTTAATTATTATTTGTTCATCTCTTTTTGTGGTTATGGCTCTAACCTCTCATCTATTGTTATACAAGTTTAAAGATACATAGCAACAACAAACCCAGTAGTTTTTCACAAGTGGGATCTATGGTACATGTTCAAAGATAACAAGTGTTTTTATTCAAGTCATTATTTTGCTTAACGCAATATGTTATCTTTAAACTTCTGTTTAAATCAGTATTTAACACAATTTATTTTTATACTTTAAATCAATATTTTTTACTAACTTATTTTTTAAGATTCTTATTATGTAGATGGCATTCGATGAGAATAATGATCGACGTCGGAGTAGTAATTCGCGTGAGTGTGTGACTAACAAGAAAAAATGAAAAGAAAATGCTACAGTGTCTAGAACAAGTCCACCTCGTTCTTCCATTCTATTAGTGTATTCTCGCTCACAAGGCCAACCACTATTATCATATATTTTCTATGGTATATGTCCCTCGAGCTACCCATTGATGCCACCCCGGTCTATCTCGGGATGCCTCACTTGAGCTATCGATCTATGCCTTCCTCAGGTTGTAGCTCAATTCCTCCCGGCTATCTCGGGATGCCATCCTCCACTCCTTTTTCCAATATGCCTCCTCTGGGCTATAGCTCGATGCAACAACCATTTATGGCTACACAGGTTATGCACTCAGCTTATCTCGTTGCCATGGAACAATATACCCGTCATATGTCAGAGTGTTCGGTAACTCGACCATCATCAAAGTCTCCATTATTAGAGGCCAGTCCATCTCCACATCTTTCTAGGTTGAATATTAGAACGAGCAGTTTTGAGGCATCACTTGCTCCTTCGGCTCTGTCTTTAGTTAATGGTCCAAATCTTCCACCACCTGGACATGTATATCTTCCACCACTTGGACATGCAGATGGGATGAATAGAGTTGTCACGACCCGGATTTTCCCCCAACATCGGGATCGTGATGGCGCCTACTCGTGGTAGCTAGGCAAGCCACTGTATTCATACTATCCCGTTTTTAACACAATTTCAATTAAATAAATGCGGAATACTTTATCGAAATGGAATAACAAATCACAAGGTGAAAATCATACTGAAATCCTCTACCCAAGACGTGGAGTCACCAACTCACGAACTACTATGGAATACTACACATAAAAGTCTGAAGGAAATATAACAAAATTCTGTTTGTCTCGGAACAAAGAGACTACAGCTAATAACATAAATAAAGAAAGAGACGCCGGGCCTGCGGACGTCTGCAAGCTACCTCGGTCTCAAATATGATTAGCTCCCACGCAATCGATTTACTGCTGCTGCTGCTCCTGATCGTAACCTGGACCTGTGCAAAAACGCACAGAAGTGTAGCATCAACACAACCGACCCCATGTCCTGGTAAGTGCCGGCCTATCCCGGTGAAGTAATGACAAGCCTAGGACCGGACTCCCACATAAATCTGTGCAATTCAATATATATATATGTGTACCACAAAATAACAAGAAATAATCAAGTATTAACACGATAAGGAATATCTTAAAGAATTCAACAATTAACCACCAGTTAATAATTTCACGAGGAAAAACAAAGTGTAATGTAAACACAAGTAATATCAATTGAAGAAATAGCAAACTAGTTGCACGCATCACCCTTCGTGCTTTTACTCTCATCCTCACATCCATAAGTACGGCATGATCCTTCGTACATGGTTCAATAACAGGGCACGGCATGATCCTTCGTGCATAATCAATAAATAAACATGGCACGGCATCACCCTTCGTGCATTATCACTCTTCCTCACTCAAAGAACAATCAAATAAGTTCACAAAGAAAACAAGGTATAATAGAAAACACAAGTAATATCAAGTCAAGGAATGGCAAATAGTTGCACGTCATCACCCAAATAAAATATAATGGAAAAACAAGTAATATCAAGTCAAGGAATAGCAAGCAATTGCACGGCATCACCCTTCGTGCTTTTACTCTCATCCTCACCAAATAAACAAATAAGGTACACGGAATCACCCTTCGTGCTTTTACTCTCATCCTCACATCCATAGTACGGCATGATCCTTCGTACATGGTTCAATAACAGGGCACGGCATGATCCTTCGTGCATAATCAAAAATAAACATGGCACGACATTAACCTTCGTGCATAAATAAATAAAACATGGCACGGCATCACCCTTCGTGCATTATCACTCTTCCTCACCCAAATAACAATCACAGTTAAGGGTAAAGAAAGAAACAGTTATTCATAATCCGTCCCATCCAGGGCAATCAATAATAATCTTCACAACAAGTCCCAACAAGGGAGAACAATAACAATTCATCTGTAATATATCTCAAAATAATTATTTTCCAACGACTCACGGTCATACTAGACGCCAGTGTATGGATGCTCGTCACCACAGCCCATACACCGCACTCGATCACATAACACATAACACGTAATCCTATTCCCTCAAGCTAGGATAGAACAAACACTTACCTCGAATGCTTATGAACAATTCACCCCGTGGAAATGTCTTTTCCTTTTGAATTTGACTCCAATCCAATCGTATCTATACACAATTGATTTAATATCATCAATTCTACTTAACAAACTAGTTCATATTGCTAAATATGGTTTTTACAACATTCTGCCCGGAATAGTAAAAACTGACCCCGGGCCCACATAATCGAAACTCAAGTTTCGAACCAAAATAATTTCACCCAATCTTCCATGAGTTCAAATATACAATTTGTTCTTAAGTTAGACTCCAAAACGAGGTCTAAATCGCAAATTCTTTGAAAGCCCTAACTATACCCATTTCTCAAATTTTCAACCAATTTATACATGTTTAAGCCTAAGGATTTGATTGATGTTGATGAAAAATGAAGAAAACGAGTTAACAATACTTACCCAATGAACTTTGATGAAGAAATGCCTCAAAAATCGCCTAGAATGCTGTGGAGAAGAGAGTTGAACAGAAATGGGATTTTTATCCCGTTTCTGTTCTGTTTCTGTCTTAAATTCACTGGGCGAAAATTTACTCTATGCGATCGCAGGGCCTGTGATGCGATCGCATAGAAGGAAAATGGGGACAACAAAATTACTCTGTGCGATCGCGGAGGTCTTATGCGATCGCATAGAAGGAAATGGATGAACTGAAATTACTCTATGCGATCGCAGGGAATGGTACGCGATCGCATAGAAGGAAATTCTGGGCCTCAGTCTTACTCTATGCGATCGCGAAGGATAGTATGCGATCGCATAGGATGAAAAGTGGAAGCTATGCGATCGCATGGGCACTATTGCGATCGCACGGAAGGATTTTTGGGACCTCTAATCTTTGCTCTATGCGATCGCGGCCTCACCTATGCGATAGCATAGAAGAAAATCTCTGTGCAAAAATTGCAGAGTTTCTGCTGCAATTTCAAGTTCAAAACCATCCCGTTACCTATCCGAAACTCACCCGAGCCCTCGGGGATTCAAACCAAATATGCACACTAACTCAAAAACATCATACGAACTTGCTCGCGCGATCAAATCACCAAAATAACATCAAAATCAAGGAATTTTGCCTTAAATCTCAAGAATTCTTTCAAAATTTCATAACTTCCAAACTTTCCAATTTAAGGCCGAAACACGTCAAACGATGTCCGTTTCCAACCAAACTTTACGGAAGCGCTTAACCAATATATATGACCTGTACCGAGCGTCGGAACCAAAATACGAGCCCGATACCGGTACTTTTTAATAAAAATCAGTTTCATTTTCCTTAAACATTTTCAGAAAACAATTTAACAGAAAAATTCTTTTACCGGGGTTCTAGACCTCGGATTTCAATTCCGGACATATGCCCAAGATCCATATTTTTCTACGGATTTTCTGAAATAGTCAAATCACGGATCCGGGTCCGTTTACCAAAAATGTTGACCAAAGTCAACCATATCAATATTAATATCAAAATTCTTCTACTTTTTCACATATTTCACATATTTCAACATAAATATTTTTCAGTTTTGTGCCCAGACTGTGCATGCAAATCGAGGCAACATAGAATGAGGTTTTCAAGGCCTCAGAAGCTCGAAATGATTAATTAAATAAGTGATGACCCTTTGGGTCGTCACAAGAGTACACATCATTGCTAAATGACTAGGTAAGCTTAATCTTTTATGCTATTTTAACGTTTATCTTATATTTTAATTATTGAATTAACAATTTTGTCAATGTTTCTGTCACTGTCTTGAAGTTTTATCCTTCTAGACATGCTGCACATGCAATTTCAATTGCCATTAGAAAGATTTATAATGGTGCATACGACTTGTAGTTATATTCTATATCATCAACAGCAACCGGTGCTTAATGAGCTTATGGTTCGAACACCTTGTTTGTAGAAAACTATATATCTATCTAACTTTATCTATCAACTAACGCTATATATTTTGATTGCAGAAATGGTGCACATGCAGCCCTGCTGAGGATTATGTTATCGATTATCAGACATGTTCTCAGATGCTCGGGGCCAAAATATAGTGCATGACTGGGTTCGAAAAGATAATTGGGAGGAGCTTCTTAAATATTGGGCTATTGAGAATTTAAAAAGGAGTAATCAGGCAAAAGCTGTTCGAAATTCTGAGAAGGATGGCTCGTTGCACGCTTGTGGTTCATTGTTCGTGGGACTGCTAGGAGGTAATTTTCAAGTAATGTTAGAAAAAACCATGGCTAAGATCCTTAAATCATTACCAATTTCCTCCTAGCAGTCCCAATGGACATTGAACCACAAGTGTGCAACGAGCCATCCTTCTCAGCGAGCGACTTTTGCCTGATCGCTCTTGTTTTTAAATTCCTCAATGGCCCAGTAATTAAGAAGCTTCTACTAGTGATCTTTTCGAACCCATTCAGGCATTATATTTTGGCCACAAGCATGGAGAACAAGTCTGATAATCGACGACTAGCCCTCTTTGCAAAATTGCTTATAATAACATGATCCTTAGCAGGGCTGTATGTTCACGTTTTCTGCAATCAAAATTTATAGCATTAGTTGGTAAATAAATTTAGATAGATATTTAGTTTTCTGCAAACAAGGTATTTGTACCATAAACTCGTTAAACATCGGTTGCTGCTGATGATGTGGAATATGACTCCAAGTCGGGTAGACACCATTATAAATCCTTCTAATGGCAATTGAAATTGCATTTGCAGCCGGTCTAGAAGGATAAAACCTGCAAGACGATGATAGAAACATTTACAAAATTGTTAATTCAATAATTAAAATATAGGATAAACGTTAAAATAGCATAAAAGATTAAGCTTATACAGTCCCTTCAACAATGATGCGTACCCTATTTATCCCATCTGCATGTCCAGGTGGTGGAAGATCTACATGACCAGGTGGTGGAAGATTTGGACTATCAACTGAAGACTGAGTCGAAGGAGCAGGCGATGCCTCAAAACTGCTCACTCTAATATTCGACCTAGAAATACGTGGAGATGGAGTGACCTCTAATAATGAAGACTTTGAAGATGGTCGAGTTACTGTACGCACGAACATATGACTGGTATATCGCTCTATGGCAGCGAGATAAGCTGAGTGCATGCCTTGTGTAGCTGTAAACGGCTGTTGCATCAAGCTATAGCTCGGAGGAGGCATATCAAAAAAAGGAGTAGAGGATGACATCCCGGATAGCCGGGAGGAATCAAGCTACAACCAGGGGAAGGCATAGACGGATAGCTCGAGTGAGGCATCCCGGGGGAGGCATCAGCGGGTAGCTCGAGGGATGCATACCATAGAAAAGATATGATAATGGTGGTTGGCCCAATGGAAGAACGAGATGGACTCGTTTTAGACACTATAGCATTTTCTTTTCCTTTTTTCTTGTTAGGAGTGGAAGAATGAGGCGTACTCGATCTAGACACTGTAGCATTTTCTTTTCCTTCTTTCTTGTTAGTCACACACTCACGAGAATTATTACTCCGACGTCGATCATTATTCTCATCGGATTCCATCTACATAATAAGAATGTTAAAAAATAAGTTAGTAAAAAATATTTATTTAAAGTATAAAAATAAATTGTGTTAAATATTGATTTAAACAGAAGTTTTAAAGATAACATATTGCGTTAGGTAAATAATGACTTGAATAAAAACACTTGTTATCTTTGAATAAAAAGAGAAGTTAGAGCCATAACCATAAAAAGAGATGAACAAATAATAATTAACTAAACAAATAACAAGTCATTAACAACATGCTAAAGGAAGACATGAAATAGAAGCTAAGAAATAGACACTACAAAATTCGTGACCATTTTTATCATAAAATAGTGGAGAGAATCTCATACAAGAAATAGAAAAGTTGACAAAAAAAGGTTAGCTAATCCAAATACAGAACGAACCAACGAAAACTCTCTTTTTGATCCTCCTCGCTTATTTCATCTTCACGAAGGGGAGCCTTAGCGTAACTAGTAAAGTTGCTGCCATATGACTAGGAGGTCACGGGTTCGAGCCATGGAAATAGCCTCTTGCAGAAATGCAGGGTAACGCTGCATATGATAGACCCTTGTGGTTCGGCCTTTCCCCGGACCCCGCGCGGGAGTTCAGTGCACCGGGCTGCCTTTTTCTTTTTCCAATCTTCAACACCTGTCAATTCTTCATCTTCGCTTCTTTCATTTTCACCACTTGCCAACTCTTCATTTTTACTTGTTCCATTACTTTATGTCAAATTTGACTCATAAGTAGTATACTCATCTTCATGTGATAGTTCTTCCAACCCATTTGCCATGAAACCTTCTTCCTCGAGATTAATTTCTTCATACATGTGTTGAGAATGCTCCAATTCATGTTCTAACTCTTTGTCTGCGGTGTGTTGAACACTAGATATATCGTTTTGGTATGCAATTCCATTACATTATCAACTTCCACAACTCACATGCTTAGTTTTAATAACTGCCCACCAATCCAATTTGTCCCAATTTTTTGGGAGTGTGAGGTAGTTGATTGATTGAACTATGTGGATAAGTTGCTCATATAATTGTAGTTTGAACCTTATTTAACATTGTATTGCCATGAAGTGTAAAGATATTCGGTTTTACTTGTAAGAAATCTTCTAGATATATTATGACTGAGAGAAAACTCCCCTCAATTGCACTGTGCTATTATGTATTGGTGGGTTACTTTTCGTTCAAAACACTCGTTAACTTGGCGCAATTAGATAAATATGTTGCTCCAATGCCATTTGGTTTTCCAAAATTTGGTGGTTACTCTGGAATAATAATATGACCATTAACATGTTCTTATGTTAGCCATCAATGGTGTTTGTGTGAATTGTAACCTCTGTTTGGTTTGGTTTTGACACCTAGTGCATTTTCCTTATGAGCTTTGCTCCTTGACATTTTTTAGGGTTGATGGAGGGACTTTAGTAGAGAAGTGTTAGTAAAATTTGAGCATAAATAGGTTATGATTAGATGAATCTTTGAGCTTAGAGTGAGCACCGAGTGGACCCAACTAGTTAGGTAGTGTTAACCGAGGTCGACTTGATCTTCCATTGCTTATTTTTCTGAATTAAAGAAAGATCAGAGAACTTCATTTCCTTTTGTAGACAAATATAAGTTTTTATTGCAAGATTAGTAAAGGTACTTATTTCTTGTTTATGATCACTATGTAAGTCTTGCCAAGAAACTACGAAAGACATGCACCAATGGTTTGTATAATAAATACGTCATTTAGCTAAGCCGTACTCAAATGGAAGGTATGCTGGAAGGACCAATGAAAATTTGACTGTTTATTTGTATTATCACACTCAAAAACGATGGAAATATGCAGATCAACATGGATATACACCTTGAAAAGAAAAACCAATGAACTAGATGGATCTAGATAATAGCATATATACCTAAATATTATTGGAAACACTACTGAGTACTATAATATATGTAATTATGTATGTGTATATGAACTTATAGAAGCATAGGTAAGTGATGAGAAAAGAGAATGTGACACTGATGGATTATTTGATATAATAAATCAATTTGGTTCTTTAATTTCTTTCTGTCTATGCAGGCAATGTGTGACGATCCGGCCCGCCGTCACGAGAGTTACAGCCCCGTTATCCCCTCATTATGTTATTTTATGTTTCTATATCCGTATTAGAGTCTATCGGGTGATTTTGGGTTGAATCTAGTTGAACATAAGGCATATAGCTTTTTTGAATGAAACTTGTTTCATAAAGGTCAACCTGAAGTTGACTATGTGGTTAGAGGGCTCGGATGTGGATTCCGGTGATTCAGTTAGCTCCGGGAGGTGATTTGTAACTTAGGGGAGCGATCGAAATTGAATTTGGAGGTTCGGTGTGGAAATAAGCTTGAATTGGCTAAGTTGGAATTTTGGCGGAATCCGGTCGATAGGTGAGATTTTGATTCAAGAGTCGAAATGGAATTCAGTTGCAGTAGCTTCGTTAGGTGATTTTGGATATATCTGCAAATTTTCAGGTCATTCGGACATCATTTGGTCAGATTTTTGATGGAATATAGGTTTTGGAAGTTTTGGTTTAAACTTAGGTTAGAATCCGCCTTAATTTGATAATTTTTGTGTTTAATGATGTGTTTTTATGATTGGAACAAGTTCGTATCGTGATTTAGAGTAGGTTGGTGGTTTTGGTTGAGGTCCCGGGGTCCTCGGGGGTGATTCCGGGGGTCAAATGGACCATTTTGAGCTTAAGAACACAGGTGAATTGCTGTCATAAATGTTGCGGATGTTTGCTCTATGCGATCGCAAGGGTTGTGATGCGATCGCATAGAAGGTTTGGAGGAGGCTCAGTATTTGTTCAATGCTATCGCGGTCTGAGAGTTGCGATCACATAGTTGTTGAGTTTAGTGCTCTGCGATCGCAGGATGAGCTATGAGATCGCGTAGTGTATTAACCAGGGGTCCCAGGTTCTTTAGTTGTTCAATACGATCGCGGACATAGGTATGCGATCTCGTAGTGTTGTTTGATGAAGCAATGCGATCACATGGGTTGGGTGCGATCGCATAAGTCAATTTTTGAGAGGCTGAAAGTTTGTTCTACGCGATTGCAATGAAGGTGATGCGATTGCATATTGTTAATTAAATGTCGGACAGATCAGTTATATTACCTTTCATCCGGGAGGGTTTCATAATTTCACCATTGTTGGAAAAATTTTGAAGCTAGGGGATGGGGGATTAAGAGATTTCCACCTAGATTTCGATTGGAGGTAAGTTTTATGGTCTAGTTACGTGATTTTATCCTAGAATCTTCAACTATATCATTGAAAATTGGAGGAATTAAGGTGTAATTTGGGGTTTTGCTTGAAGCATAGGAAAAATAGAAATTGATGATTTGAAGGCGCAAATGAACTCCGATTTTGATAAACCTTATATGTATGGACTCGTGGCGAGACGACGATTATGAAAATGTGGATTTTGTAATTTTTCGAGAAGCGGGCTCGGGGCTCGGGTTTTGGCAACTTCGTGTTTTTGGGTGTAATTCGAGTTATTTCGATTGGGTTATGTTCCTTTAGCCTAATTTGATGTATTCTTATTGGTTTTGATCAGATTCCGCACCCGTGGAGGTCGATTCTCGTGGCAAGGGCATTACGGACTAGTGTTTGAGCCGGTTCGAGGTGAGTAATGGGTATGGATATGACCTGAGGGTTTGAAACCCTGGTATATCACTATGTGATGCTGTATTGAGGCGAGACACGTACTCTATTGTGAGTGAGGGGTTGATTGTGATTGGGGACTATGGCTTAGTCCGACTGTGTAGTATTATACTATGTTGATGGCTATAAATGAGCTGGTAAACCTCATACTTGGATGGTTGTGCCTAACACTACTCCCAGCACCTTGTGTACAGATCCAGGTACTTCACAGCAGGGTTGACTTCCCAGCTGCTCCAGAGCATTTACGGATTGTCGAGGTAGCTGCTTGACGTCCGCAGGACCCGACCTTCCATGTTATCTTTATTGATTTTCCGTATTTTTGACAAAACACTTTTGTACTCAGTACTATTATGATACTCCGGTAGAGGCTTCTGACTCGTGACCCCGGATTCTGTGGGGGAGTAGTATGCCATGTTGGGATATTTTTCACAGTTTATGCTAGATTTTTGTACTCTTATACTGTTAATGCTTTAAAGGTAAATTGGGAGCTGATAGCTCAATAATTTGAATGGTTGGTCAGGCTGGCCTAGCAATATGCTGGGCATCATCACGACCGGGTTTTGGGGTCGTGACACAATGCTTATGCATGTCAAGCGTAATAGGACCACCTACTTTATTCAATGTGACCCAACTGAGACAATTCTACAAATAAAGGAGAAATTGTATAACCTCACAGATCAACCTGTTAATGATCAGCGATATCCTGATGCCTGCTGGAGATGTGCTGGAAGACTCGAAGTCCCTAGCTGATTAAAAGGTAAATTGTCCATCTTTATCATCATCCGTTTTCAACATATCGTATGATCTAGAAAATATTGGTACAACTAGAAAATATTATATCATCTCGAATAGTACTTTGAATAATCAGCAGATTTTTAGTCTATCTTTATTGATTGTAGACATAAAGATACATTTTCTACTCATATTACTAATGATCTATATAACTTTTCTTTTTAGGTTGTTCTAGGATTGGTGTCCACATTCTTGAAAAGGAATTTTTATCCTTTAGACTTCTTCAATACTCTTTTTAATATCATATTAACCGAAAACGTTATATGGGAGCTCTTTTAAGTTTTAAGGGATATATTTGAGGAATAGCCTTAACCTGCATCTATTTTAGTTTAAGAAAAACTCTTACTTAATACCTATACTGAATCAAAATATGACGTCTAAAATGTGATGGAGAGAGTCATCTGAGTATATACCGAGAACATGAAAGAAGTTCATGAAATATTTTTCTCAAGCAAATAATTCCATACTTCTTCATTCAATCTACACTTATGGCATTGTTTTTTTTAAAATATTTTTGAACACTTTTTAGGTTGAAAAATGATGTTGTGGTGGCGCTGACTCTGAGAAAAGGCTATCTTCCCGTCACATTTTTCTTTTCCCAGTTTTAGTGAAAATTTCTACAGTTGATTAGTTGATAATTTTTGTTTTATAAGTCCATTTATTTGTTCTTGACTGCCTCTGATTCATACCCTCAGGCCCCACGATATTTTTTATTCATCGAACAATTATAACCAAATCTAGTAACACCAGCTAATGATTGAGTTCGACTCGATCATGGCTCATGAATTTCAACATCGATGATACTTTTCTTTCAATATCTAGCGGGACCAGTTATTCTTAGCAATGTTTCCATTTCGTAACGGATTTGTATTATTTTTTCTGAGAGATTAAAAGAAATGCATAGGGAGGTAGGGAAGACTGAAAGCTGGAAAAGAATATATCATGAGGTTATTATCAATACTATGACAATATAGCAAAGATATTAGGAGAGATATCATCTTTACATAGCTTGTATATTTTGAAAAGAAAATTAGGAATCGGAGGAAGAAGCGGTGGGAGAAAAAAGGGAATTTTAGTTCTCCAGAATTGGATTCTTTCCTTCCAGAGGAGGGCATCTGATCCATAATATGGTTTTCCTTCACTAAAGTTCTCCTCTTTCTTGTACTTTGCCGCCTCTCACTTAGTCACTCCTACCACATTCCCGTTCATCCATATTTTAGAATAGTTGCATTATGCATTTTGATGAAGTATTCATTGACTAGAGAAGTATAAACCTCTATAGTTTGCATTAGGACTTGATCCAATATTGGGACTCGAATTATTTGAACTTCTACAACTACAACAATAAAACAAACCTAGTTAGTGTTTGGTATAACGGAAAATGTTTTCCAAGAAAATATTTTTTTGGAAAACAAGTAGTAATCTTATTCATTTTCCGGTGTTTGGTATGCAAATTAAGGAAATTAACTTCTCAAGAGTATTCATAAATAATTTAGATACAATAAACATAAAGCCATAAACTTTCGAACAAACAACCTTCCGAACCCACAAATTTCATTAACTTCCGAACCTCTAAACTTTCGAACCCGTAAACTTTATAATTTCTAAACCCATGAACTCCCAAACACATAAACCTCCGAATTCATAACTTAAGTAAAAAAACACTTTTTTTGTGCGTGTTGGGGAAGAAAGGGGGGGGGGGGTAAGCAAGGTGGGTGGTGATGAAAAAAAATTGAAATAAAAATAAAAAGCCTTTTTGTAGAGAGGGAGTGGGGTTGGATGGGCGTGGGGGTGTGTGAGGTGGGTTGGTGAGGGGGAATAGGGTGGGGAAGGTTGACAAGGAGTTTTGTAAAATATTTTTATTTCTCTTGATAAGGAAAATAAGATAGTAAGTAAAATATTTACCAAAACATTTAAGCCAACCAAACGTTGAAAAACTAAAAAATATTTATCTTCATACCAAACACACCCCTAGTGGACTCCCGTAAATTAGGTCTGGCGAGAATAATGTATACGTATACTTTACCCCTACCTTGTGCAAGTAGAGATTTTGTTTTAGATAGACCCTTCTATCTGAAACACATACTCAATAGCTTGTCGAGATGGCTTTTAACTTATTCAGGTGACCGAACAACTGGAGAAGCGAATTGTAGGAGCTCCTTGTTTCTCCGAAACATCAATATATTCACTTCTCTCAAAGAGATTGGTGCATTTATCCCATCTCAGCTTGAGTCATCCAAGAAAATAATGCTGTTAATCATTGGATCTGTCGCTAAGGTCACTATTATAGCCCTACCCCATCCAAATCAAATCTTATTTAACCCTAAATTGATGGAGCTACTCTATACATAAATATCATATGTTTCCTCCTTGAAATGTTTAAAAATGATTTGAAAATTTTCAAGAGAATGTGAGGCTACCTGATTTGGATTCTTATCCTTCAACTCTTGAAACTTGTTTTGGCCTTCCTTACTTGAGCAACGATGTGGGGGCACTTGTATCTCATCTTCTGTTGCTGCTGTTGTGCAGCTAAAGAAAGAACTAGCATTTCCAATGGTGTTTAGGGGCAATAGTGGGCGTAAATTCTCACTTGGTAGAATAAAGATGGTCCGGGCAAGCCGGAATTTGCTTGTGATATAGCAGTTGCCACTCCACCCTAATGAATAAGTGTTGTAGCAACTTCAACACGAGTTAGATTTTGCAATTCTGAATTCATTGCAACTATATCTTTGAGTCTTCCCAAACTGGAGGATAGGAAATGAATACGTTCTTGACACACATCAAGGTTGAGGTTCACGTGGTACCAGGTGCAGCAGCTAGATGAGCATCATCCATTATTGGGAAGAAACAATCTGGATCAAACTGAGGAGATGATTTTAAATCCAACTGTCGCGCTGTAGCACCCCAATCATGAGAAAACTTACATGTAGATATCCATAAGTACTCTAGTACTATATAAATATACTAAATGCTAGTCCATCACAATCAAAACGGGTTAATTTGACCATTAATAGACTTCTTTTCAAGGAACTACTCCAAGGTAAATCTTGTGGGGAAACTATATGTGTATCATTGTTATAAGCGAGGTTGAGAATTTCAGACATCGGACATCTAACCCGAGCATCTAAATACTCAGCACATGTGTCATTATAGTTAACATATTTGTTATTCATGATTCATCCCGCAAATGAGTGATAACAGGCTGATACTTTTGAAAGGGAGTTTTGAAGAATCTGGCTTATATTGGTATTTGTAGTAGAAGGCAGCAAAAGAAGAATATGTAGGACTAGCTATTTGATCACTGGTAGAAAGATTGTGATGTCTAAGTTATGAAGGGTGAGAGAGGAAGGGTTGATCATCTTTTGACAAAGAATTCTTGATTGCACCATTTTTAGCTCTCTGTTTTGTGAGCAATGTGGAGGAAGGGAAGTTATTTATAAATACATTTGAAGCTCAACAATCTAATAATATATTACCCCTACATTATGACCTCATAAATCTCTATGCATTATTACTTCGACTTTGAAGCTTTTGCGCTAATCACAACTATTGAAGAATCTATGTAATTCCTAACTTTGAGCTGTGAGTATCTCGGGGTTGCATTCGTGCTTTGGCCCTTGAGCCGTTTCTGTAGAATTATAAGTGTAGAGTTCGTGTAATAGTAAAATTCTTTGAGACACAAAGTGTTTTTGATATAAAATTATAAACAGAAAGCTTCTTCAAATAATTGATATTTGCGTACATGTTTTGCCACCTGGGCCTCGACTACTCTATATGGACATGGTTCATCTGACTATTTGGACCATTACAAAGTTTTTCTATCGAGGCCCTCTTAGGCGTGAAGTATTTTTCTTGCAAATATGACATCCGAGAGGAATGCCTCCGGTATTCGAGGTTGATTGAAAAGAAGCCTTGTATACTATTGAGTTCTCCTTAGGTAGCATGGAGTTGTTGCCTCGTTAAAAACCTTGCCGGTAAAACTCATTTGGACAAAATCCGTTCTAAGGAAGAAAGAGTGCAATGCATGTTTAAAACCCAAGGCCTTCATGTAAAAAGGTGTGCCTCCAATAGCTTCAACCGAAAATCTGCATTGAGTTAGTTTTAAACACAAATGAACAAAAGGATAAAGTCATATCTTAGTAGTAGTATCATTTGAGTAATGATATGTTCCAATTATTTGGTAGTTGTTCAACTTCCATCGGGCTATGTTTATAAGATCCTTTACCAACAACACTGAGGACTCGATACTATCCTTCCCAATTTGGGTCCAGTTTCCTTTATTAAGGTCTCGAGTATTGAGGGTGACTTTTTGTAGAACTAAGTCCCTGCTTCTGAAATGTCGAAGATTGGTCCTTCTATTGTAATACATTTATCCTTTGCTTCTGCGCGGCCATCTGAACAAGTACTGCTTCTCGTTTTTCACCTAATAGCTCGAGGCTAATATTCATAGCCTCGTGATTTGACTCCTCTGTTACATATCAATCTGGCTCTGGGTTCTGCGACCTCGACAAGGATGAGGACCTCGGAACCATACACTAAAGAGAACGGGGTAGCCCCCGTTCTGGACTGCTTTGTGTTAATACAGTTAACGTCCTATAATTTTTTGGACGGGTAGATAGACAAAGGGTATCCATATACCATTTAGCAAACGATAGGGGTTGATTATGTCCTTTTCTATTTTTTTCTCATGCTCCAATTGGACTTTATCTCTACGTCAATGGCAATTCTTTAGTCGTTGGTTTCATGGGATAATCAAAATAATTTCGAGATAAAATGTAGAATTATTTAGTCTCATATTTGGTTGAACTCATATTTTTTGTATAACAATCTTGGAATTAGTTATATCATAATTTTGGTATTATTTTTATACCATATTTAATATGGGATAATAATTTTGGGATAAAACAACCAAGTGATGGAATTGACATTTTCCAAAGCTCTTTCTCCCAATGTTTTTAAGAATGGAAAATTTAAAACAAGAAATAAAAGTTCATCAATATTTATCTATTGTAAAATGAGACACATTTTTATATTATATCTTCTTCATATCATTTTTAATCCGGAGAAAGGCTAAAACTATTCCTATAATTTGCTAAATGGTTTATAAATACTCTCTGTTCATCTATCCGTTCAAAAAAAATACATGAAGTTAATTCTACTAATAAAAATACCCCCGCGACTAACAACAGAACTGGTGGATCTCTCATTTAATGACGTGGCAATTTTTAATTAGGCCACGTGGCAATCTTTGATTGGAACCAAAAATAGATATTATTTCAATACATTTACCTTATCCGACCCATTTATAAAAATGGGTAGTGTCTATCACACCTATACACACTTATCTGTTCTCGCCCTTTCTTCTTCTCCAATTGGGACACTGCATACACACAATAATAAATTAATTAAAGTATAGATTAAACCCAAATCAAATAACCCGATCAAATCAGATTCTGAAATTTCTCCAATTCAACTCTGGATAAGTATTAAAACTCTTAAATGGAAAATCAGCAGATACATTTGGGTTGTTAAGTAAGAAGACAAGGATCAAAACAAACCAAAAATCTGCAACAAAAAAATTGAGACCAAATGCTAAAATTATCCAAATATATCAATCAAATCTAGGAAAAATATTGAAACTTTGAAAGGGACAAGTAATGGAAATCTTTGGATTATTCATAAGAAGACAAAGAACCATGAAATAACAGAGAAAAAACTACAACGTATAACTAATACAAGCACAAAGAAAATTGAAACCAAGGTGCTAAGAAGCTTGAAATTATCACATTCTAGGATAAAGATTAAATCTATAAAAGGTAAAAAAGAGAGTAAAGAGTTACCTTTGAGATGTTCATACGAAGAATAAGAGGAGGACAAAGAGCCATGAATTGCAGATGAAGTGAAAGCCAAAGTCATATTTTCAAACACAAAGAAAGATTTATTTCAACAAAGAAACGCTAAAAATTCTTTGTGAGATGAGAGTGGGTGTGCTGGGTGATAAAGAAAAAGAAAGGGGAAAAAAGCAAAGAAAAAGAAATAAAATAATTAGGCAGTTCAAATAAATAGTGTCGGACCAGGTAAGTGGGTAAAAATAAGACCCACATGTTTTATTCTTGGTCAATAATCCCACGTTGTCCCATTAAAAATTGCCACATCATTAAATGAAAGACCTACCAGTTCTTAGTCGCGGGGTATCTTTGTTAATAGAATTAACTTCGTGTATTTTTTAAATGGATAGATGGATGGAGTATAATTTTTTGAACGGATAGATGGACAGAGGATATTTATAAACCATTTAGCAAATAATATGAATAATTTTGATTCTGTTTCGTTTTTAATCCAATATCTGCAAAAACAATACTAGATAATCTCGTTATTACTTAATCCCTATATTGTAATTTCCCAAAAATTATAACAACTGACACGCAAACTTATTTTTTTTTAAAACTCTAGAGCCTTGGACTTGGGGTAGAGTTGTTCACTACTAATACTTAGGGGTGTTCATAAAAAAGTTCGAAAAACCAAATCAAACCGATCAAAATAATCGATACTTTTTGGTTTGGTTTGGTTTTGAATTTTAAAAATCGATCAATTTGGTTTGGTTTTAGTTTAAATCATAAAAAAATTGAACCAAACCGACTGTAGAAGTAGCTATTTCAAATTTATTATTACACCTATATATATGTATATTGTTATACAAAGTTTTAAAAAAATTATGGTAAATGTTAATAGTTGGTACTTTTAATATAGTTCTTTACCTTTATATTCTAGTTTGACTAGTAGTAGGGGTGTGCATTCGATTTATCGATTCGATTTTGTCACGACCCGGATTTCCCACCATGGCAGTCGTGATGGCGCCTACTATCGAAGCTAGGCCAGCCGAACCTTAACAACAGAGTATACTAGAATAATTAAATATTTCGAAAAACTTTAAAATTCAATAAAGAAGAAATCAGAATGCGAAAAACACTAAACATAACACTACTCCAAATACTGGTGTCGCTAGCTCACAGACTACTATAGAATACTACAAACAAGTCTGAATAAAAGAAAAATACATAAGTCCGTTTTGGTACAATGAAAACAAACTGAAATAAGGGATAGGGACTTCGGCCTGCGAACGCCGACTAGGCTACCTCGAGAGTCCCTGGGCTGAAGACAACTCCCAGAAAATACTACTGCTACTGCTGTCCGAAAGATGTTCCAACACTATGATCTGTGCAAAAAGCACCGAAGTGTAGCATCAGCACAACAGAATGTGCTGGTAAGTGCCTGGACTAACCCCGGCGAAGTAGTGACGAGGCTAGACAGGACTTACTAAAATCAACATGTGCAGATATATATATATATATATATATATATACACACACACACACACACACACACACACACACACACACACACACATATGCAACGGCAACAGAAAGAGCAACAGGAATATATATAAAGATATACATCCGAAAAGGAAACATGCTCGGAAAATACTGAACAATGAGAGCAGATCATCAGTGACAATATTAAACCAAATTTACCTTATCACTTTCATAAGTGGTCGGCGCGCCACACGATCCCATTTCATATAATATATGTGGACGGCGCGCCACACGATCCCATTTCATATAATATAAGTGGACGGTGTGCCACACGATCCCATTTCATATAATATAAGTGGACGGCGTGCCACACGATCCCATTTCATATAATATAAGTGGACGGCATGCCACACGATCCCATTTCATATATATATAAGTGGACGGCGCGCCACACGATCCCATTTCATATAATATAAGTGGACGGCGTGCCACACGATCCTATTTCATATAATATAAGTGAACGGCGTGCCATACGATCCCATTTCATATAATATAAGTGGACGGCGTGCCACACGGTCCCTATAAATATCATGAATAATTCATATAGCCTCTCCCAAGGAGTTCCCCTTTTGGGAAAACTCGGCAATATAATAATCTAACCAAATAAGGGTACCACTAAAAGCCCAAACATCACAATGATGGAGAATACATATAACGCTCAACCGGATAAGGGAGCAACAACAATCATAAACTACACGTCCCGGCAAGGGATTCAACGACTATTTCTTTACAATACTTACAGTTTTGACTTCATAGAATCACTACCATTTGAGCCAAAGCTCCAAGAAATTTCACGTTTCATAAATAATTCCTAAACTAACTCATCATGTAGAATTCATCAATTACTAGGAATAGTTCTCAAAATACACCCAAAAACAAGTACAAACAAGACTCACGGTTATGCTAGACGTCGGTGTATAGATACTCGTCACCATGCCTATACACCGCACTCGATCATTTAGCAAATAGCAAGTAATAATACCCTAATCGTATTCCCTCAAGCCATGATTAGATCAAACACTTACCTCGGTCCAAAAATAGCAATCAAGCCTCTAGCACCGCCTTTTCTCTAGAATTCGACTCCGAAACAATGGTATCTAATCATTTTTAATTCAATAATATCAATTTGGGCTCAATAACATAATCCCATAGCTTAGAAATGAAATTCCCATCATTCTTCCAAAAATAGCAAAATCCGACACCGGGCCCACATGGTCCAAACTCGAGGCTCGGACCAAATTCGAATCACCCATAACCCCACGAGTTAGAATATATCATTTGTTCTAAAATCCGACCTCAAATTGAGTTTGAATCACACAAAATCCCACAAGCCCTAGTTCTACCCATAACCACCATTTTCTACCTTGAATTCATGACTTAGAGCTAGGATTAATTATGATTAGGTGAAAAAATAATGAAAAAATGATGTTAGGAAGACTTACCCAAAGAGTTATGGAGGAATGGGAGCTTGGAATTTAACAATGGAGGGTGGAAAAGAAGAGCCCGTATGAAGTTTTGTGAGAAATCTCGTGTTAAGTGTTCTGTTTTTAAGAAAAATTCATTGGGCAAAATTGCCCTATGCGATCGCATATAAGGGAGTGCGATCGCATAGGGTAAAGGAGGTAAGGCAATGCGATCATGGAAGGCGAGTCGCGAACGCATAGAGTAAATGCGACTGGCCAGGGAAATGCTCTACGCGATCGCAAGGGGGGCAATGCGATCGCATAGGTATGGGAGGCTGGGCAATGCGATCGCACAAGGAATGTTGCGGTCGCATATAACACATTTTAGGCTCTTGAAATTTACAATATGCGATCGCAGAAGGAGTTATGCGATCGCATAGAACAACGTACCAGAATATCAGCAACAGCAAAATATCAGATTTATTAAATGCAAAAACATTCCGAACCACCCCCGAAATCACTCCCGAGCCCTCGGGGCTCCTAACCAAATGCACACACTAACTCAACAACGTCAAACGAACTTGCTCAAGCGATTAAATCGCTAAAATAACTTCAAAAACAAAGAATCAAACCCCAAAACTCAAGTATTCATTTCAAAGTTCATCAACCTCTAACTTTAGCTATTTAGGTCTGAAACACGTCAAACGATGTCCGATTTCGATCAAATTTCACAGGAAGTGCTTAACGCATATTTAAGACCTGTACCGGGCGTCGGAACTAAAATACGAGCCCGATACCTATATTTTCTAACTCATTTTCATTTCTATTTTTCCTTATTAATTTCAGAAAACAGTTTAACGGAAAAATTCTTTTACCGGGGTTCTGGACCTCAAATTTAATCTCCGGGCACATGCCCGAGTCTTATATTTTTCTACGGACCTCCCGGGGCCGTCCCATCACCGATCCGGGCCCGTTTACCAAAAATGTTAACCAAAGTGAACTGTATCAATATTAATATCAAAATTCTTCAAATTTTCATAGAATTCATATATCTTAACACAAAAACTTTCTGGCTTCACGCCCGGACGGTGTACGCAAATCGAGGCAACTAAGAGTGAGGTTTCCAAGACCTCAAAAGCGCAAAAAAGGGAGAAATGCAGTGATGACCCTTTGGGTCGTCATATTCTCCACCTCTAAAATAACCGTTCATCCCCGAACGGACAAAAGAAAGAAGTACCTGACTCAGAAAATAGATGAGGGTAACGGCTCCGCATATCAGACTCGAACTCCCAGGTCGAAGCCTCAGGAGGCTGACCTCTCCACTGCACATGTACTGAAGGAAAACTCTTCGACCTTAACTGTCGAAACTGCCGGTCTAGAATAGCTACCGGCTCCTCCTCGTAGGACAAATCCTTGTCCAACTGGACAATACTGAAATCTAATATGTGGGTAGGATCACCGTGATACCTCCGGAGCATAGAAACGTGAAACACTAGATGTACAACTGACAAGATAGGTGGCAAGGCAAGTCTATAAGCCACCCCTCCCACTCGATCAAGTATCTCAAATGGACCAATATATCTAGGGCTAAACTTGCCCTTCTTCCCAAATCTCATCACGCCTTTCATAGGCGATACACAGAGCAATACTCACTCACCAACCATAAAAGCCACATCTCAAACCTTGCGATCCGCATAACTCCTTTGCCTAAACTGTGCCGAACACAACCTCTCCTGGATAATCTTGACCTTATCCAAGGCCTCTTGGACTAAATCAGTACCCAAACACCGAGCCTCTCCCGGCTTGAACCATCCGACTGGAGATCGACACCGCCTACCATACAACGCCTCATAAGGTGCCATCTGAATACTGGACTGGTAGCTATTGTTGTAGGCAAACTCTGCTAAATGCAAGAAGTGGTCCCAAAAGCCTCCAAAATCAATGACACACGCTCAGAGCATACCCTCCAATATCTGAATAGTCCTCCTGGACTAACCGTCCGTCTGAGGATGGAATGTTGTACTCAACTGAACCTAAGTACCTAGCTCTTGCTGAACTGATCTCCAAAAGCACGAGGTGAACTGCGTACCCCGATCCTAAATGATAGATGTTGGTACCCCATGAAGACGAACAATCTCTCGGATGTAGATCTCAGCTAGTCTCCCTGAAGAATAGGTAGTAGTAATAGGAATGAAATGCGCTGACTTATTCAGCCTATCAACAATGACCCAAATAGCATCGAACTTCTTCCGGGTCACCGGAAGTCCAGTAACGAAGTCCATGGTAATCTGCTCCCACTTCCACTCGGGAAGCTCAATCCTCTAAAATACACCACCAGGCTTCTGATGCTCATACTTGACCTGCTGACAATTTAAACACCGAGCCACATATGCAACAATGTCTGTCTTCATCCTACGCCACCAGTAATGCTGCCGCAAGTACCGATACATCTTTGCGACGCCCGGGTAAATAGAATACCGAGAACTATGGGCCTCCGCTAAGATCAACTCTCGAATGCCATCAACATTGGGCACACATACTCTCCCCTGCAATCTCAAAACACCATCTGCATCCAAAGTCACCCTCGTTGCACCTCCACGCTGCATAGTGTCTCTCAAGGCATACAAATGAGGATCATCAAACTGACGGTCATGGATCCGCTCCAATAATGAAGAACGAGCGACCGTGCAAGCTAATACTCGGCTAGGCTATGAAATGTCCAACCTCACTAACCAATTGGCCAAGGCCTGAATATCTAAGGTAAGTGGTCTCTGGCTGACTGGAACATATGCAAGACTACTCATGCTGGCTGACTTCCTGCTCAATGCGTCGACCACTACATTGGCCTTACCCGGGTGGTATAAGATAGTAACATCATAATCCTTCAATAGCTCCAACCACCTCCACTGCCTCAAATTAACTCTTGTGATCCGTGTACACCTCACACATCACACCATATAAATAATGCCTCCAAATCTTCAAGGCATGAACAATGGCTGCCAACTCTAGATCATGGACTGGGTAGTTCTTCTCGTGGATCTTCAACTGCCTCAAAGCATAAGCAATAACCTTGCCATCTTGCATTAATACCGAACCAAAACCAACACGAGAAGCATCACAATAAATAGTGTAAGGCCCTGAACCTGAGGGCAAAACCAATATCGGTGCCGTAGTCAGAGCTACCTTAAGCTTCTGAAAGCTCTCCTCGCACTCATCTGACCACCTGAACTGGGCACCCTTCTAAGTCAACCTGGTCATCAGGGCAACTATAGATGAAAATCCCTCTACAAATTGACGATAATAACCAGCTAACCCTAAGAAACTATGTATCTCTATTGCTGAAGCTGGTCGAGGCCAACTCTTTATTGCCTCAATTTTCCTTGGGTCTACCTGAATACCCTCAGCAGATACGACATGACCCAAAAATGCCACCGAACTCAACCAAAACTCGCATTTTAAAAACTTGGCATATAACTGGCTATCCTTTAGAGTCTGAAGAACCACTCTGAGATGCTGCTCATGCTCCTCCTGACTGCGGGAGTACACAAGAATATCATCAGTGAAGACAATCACGAACAAGTCCAAATAAGGTCTGAATACTCAGTTCATCAACTCCATAAAGGTTGTTGGGGCATGGGTCAACACAAATGACATGACCAAGAACTCATAATGCCCATACTGAGTGCAGAATGCTGTCTTAGGGATATTAGACGCCCTAATCCTCAGCTGATGATAACCCGATCTCAAATCTATCATGGAAAACACCTTTGCACCCTGCAACTGGTCGAACAAATCATCAATACTTGGCAGTAGATACTTGTTCTTAATTGTTACCTTGTTCAGTTGTCGGAAGTCAATACACATCCGCATGGAACCATCCTTTTTCTTCACAAATAGAACTGGCGCACCATAGGGAGAAACACTAGGCTTGATAAAACCCTTCTCCAATAAATGTTGCAACTGATCCTTTAGCTCTTTCAGCTCTGGCAGGTCCATACGGTACGGGGGGATAGAAATGGGTTGCGTGCCTGGGCTAGATCAATGCAAAAATCAATATCCCTGTCGGGTGGTATACCCAGCAGGTCTGAAGGAAAAACCTCTAGAAACTCCCAAACAATAGGGATTGAGTCAATAGAAGGAACCTCTGAGATGGAGTCGCGAAAATAAGCCAAATAAGCTAAGACACCCCTTCTCGACCATGTGTCGAACCTTAACATAAGAAATAACACTATGGGTGGCATGTCCTAGAGTCTCTTTCCACTCCAATCGGGGCATATCCGGTAAAGCCAAAGTCACGGTCTTGGCGTGACAATCCAATATCGCATGATATGGGGACAACCAATCCATCCCCAATATAACATCAAAATCCACCATGTCTAGAAGCAATAGGTCAACACGGGTCTCAAGACCCTCAAACACTACTATACAGGAACGATGGACCTGATCAACCACTATAGGATCACTCACTGGTGTAGATACATATACATGAATACCCAAGGCATCGCTAGGCATAGGCAAGTGAGGTGCAAAATAAGATGACACGTATGAAAATGTAGACCCAGGGTCAAATAGCATTGAAGCACCCCTGTCACAGACCAGAATAGTACCTGTAATAACATTATCGGAAGACCCAGCCTCTGGCTTGGGTGGCAAAGCATAAAAACGGGCTGGGCCCCACCTCCCTAAACTACATCTCTAGGACGATCAACCACTGGCTGACTTCTTCCTCTACCGGTCCGAGCTCCACCTCTACGGTCCCTACCTCCACCTCTAGGATCTCTACCCCCGCCTCTAGCTGGCTGGACGGGCTGTGAATCACCTGCTGCCTGAATCATAGGGCGAGGACCCTATTGTTGAGAACTGCCCGAAGCTCGAGGGCAATATCTAGCAATATGCCTCGGGTCACCACAAGTGTAGCAAGTCATCTACTGCTGAGAATAACAGAGTGGGGGTGCACTGATAGGATGCTGATCTGACTAATACTGCTGGGGACCACCACTGTCAGAACTACCATGAGAAGTCTGAAGAGCTGACTGAAAGGGCCTAGGTGCCTGACCCCTACCATAAGAATCCCTACCTCTAGATGAGGTACCACTGAATCTACCAGAATGACGAGGTCTCTTATCTGACTTCTGACTAACTTCCCGTGCGAGGGCCATCTCAACTCTGCGGGCCGCATTGTCCGCCTCCTGAAAGGAAATATCACTACCAACTCTTATTGCCATCTGTAGGCGAATCGGCTGAATCAATCCATCAATGAATCTCTAGACTCTTTCCCACTCTGTAGGGAGTATCACAACTACATGGCGTGCCAAGTCAATGAATCTAGTCTCGTACTGAGTAACTGTCATGGTGCCCTGCTGAAGGCGCTCAAACTGCCTACAAAGTGCCTCCCGCTGAGTGATGGGGAGAAACTTCTCTAAGAATAACTCTGCGAACTGATCCCATGTCAAAGTTGGAGACCCTGGTGGTCTAGATAGACAAAAATCTCTCCACCAAGTCTTGGCGGATCCTGTAAGCTTGAAGGTGCAAAAATCGACCCCATTGGTCTCCACTATACCCATGGTCCTGAGAACCTCATGGCAACTGAATAGGAAATCCTGGGGATCCTCAGATGAAGCACCGCTGAAGGTGGTGGTGAATAACTTGAAGAACCGATCAAGTCTCCACAAAGCATCAGAAGTCATGGCCGCTCCATCACCGGCCTAAGCTGGAATACCTGGCTGAACTGCCACAGCTGGCTGAATCACTAGGGCATGGGCCTGAGGAGCTGCCTGCTCCGGAGTACGTGTAATAGGAGTCTTAACCCCTCCTCCGGCCTAAGAAATGGCTGGTGCAACCGGTAACAACCCCGCTCTAGAGACACTCTCCATAAAGCCTACTAATCAGACTATAGCATCCTGAAACTCTAGGGTGATCACGACTCCTCCTGGGACCTGAGCTGGGCCCGCCTGTGCTACTGGGGCTTGAACCTCCTCATCACAATCAACATAAGGCACCACCTCTAGAATGGCTACCTGGGGCTAGGCTCTGTGACGGCCTCGGCCTCTGGCATGACCTCGCCATCTACCCCTCGTGGGTGCAGCTGTGGGCTCGGGCTGCTGTGCGGTGGAAGATGAAGCACGTGTTCTTGCCATCTGTGAAAGAACAGGGTAGAAGGACAATCAATGTTTGAGAAACACAATCGCACAACAAGAAAGAACAAAAGTGAAAATATTCCTAACTCTGTAGCCTCTAAGGGATAAATATAGACGTCTCCGTACCGATCCCTCAGACTCTACCTAGTTTGTCTGTGAGTAGCGAGATCTATGCAACCTAGAGCTCTAATACCAACTTGTCACGACCCGCATTTCCCACCATCGGGAGTCGTGATGACACCTACTATCGAAGCTAGGCCAGCCGAACCTTAACAACAGAGTATACTAGAATAATTAAACATTTCGGAAAACTTTAAAATTCAATAAAGAAGAAATCAGAATGCGGAAAACACTGAACATAACACTACCCCAAAAACTGGTGTCGCTGGCTCACAGACTACTATAGAATACTACAACCAAGTCTGAATGAAAGAAAATATATAACTCTGTTTTGGTACAATGAAAACAATCTAAAATAAGGGATAGGGACTTCGGCCTGCGAACGCCGGCAAGGCTAGCTCGAGAGTCCCTGGACTGAAGACAACTCCTAGAAAATCCTACTGCTGTCCGAAAGCTGCTCCAATGCTGTGATCTGTGCAAAAAGTACAGAAGTGTAGCATCAGCATAACCGACCCCATGTGGTGGTAAGTGCCTGGCCTAACCCCGGCGAAGTAGTGATGGGGCTAGACAGGACATACTAAAATCAACCTTTGCAGATATATATATATATATATATATATATATATATATATATATATATATATATATATATATATACACAACGGCAACAGAAAGAGCAATAGAAATGTTTATAAAGATATACAGCCGAAAAGGAAACATGCTTGGAAAATACTGAACAATGGGAGCAGATCATCGGTGACAACATTAAACCAAATTTACATTGTCACTTTCATAAGTGGTCGGCGCGCCACACGATCCCATTTCATATAATATAAGTGGACGGTGCGCCACACGATCTCATTTCATATAATATAAGTGGACGGTGTGCCACACGATCCCATTTTATATAATATAAGTGGACAGTGCGCCACATGATCCCATTTCATATAATATAAGTGGACGGCGTGCCACACGATCCCATTTCATATATTTTAAGTGGAGGCGTGCCACACGATCCCAATAAATATCATGAATAATTCATATAGCCTCTCCCAAGGAGTTCCCCTTTTGGGAAAACTCGGCAATATAACGATCTAACCCAATAAGGGTACCACTAACAGCCCAAACATCTCAATGATGGAGAATACATATAACGCTCAACCGGATAAGGGAGCAATAACAATCATAAACTGCACGTCCCGGCAAGGGATTCAACCACTATTTCTTTATAATACTTACTATTTTGACTTTATAGAATCAATACCATTTGAGCCAAAGCTCCAAGAAATTTCACATTTCATAAATAATTCCTCAACTAACTCATCATGTCGAATTCATAAATTGCTAGGAATAGTTCTCAAAATATGCCTAAAAACAAGTACAAACAAGGCTCACGGTCATGCTAGACGCTGGTGTATAGATAATCCTCACCATGCCTATACACCGCGCTCGATCATTTAGCAAATAGCAAGTAATAATACCCTAATCCTATTCCCTCAAGCCAAGATTAGATCAAACACATACCTCGGTCTGAAAATAGCAATCAAGCCTCTAGCACCGCCTTTCCTCTAGAATCTGACTCCGAAGCAATGGTATCTAATCATTTTTAATTCAATAACATCAATTAGGGCTAAATAACATAATCCCATAGCCTAGAAATGAAATTCCCATCATTCTTTCAAAAATAGCTAAATCCGACACCGGGCCCACATGCTCCAAACTCGAGGCTCGAACCAAATTCCAATCACCTATAACCCAACGAGTTAGAATATATGATTTGTTTCAAAATCCGACCTCAAATTGAAGTTGAATCATCCAAAATCCCACAAGCCCTAGTTCTACCCATAACCCCCATTTTCTACCTTGAATTCATGACTTAGGGCTAAGATTAATTATGATTAGGTGAAGAAATAATGAAGAAATGATGTTAGGAAAACTTACCCAAAGAGTTATGGAGGAATGGGAGCTTGGAACTTGACAATTGAGGGTGGAAGAGAAGAGCCCGTGTGAAGTTTTGTGAGAAATCCCGTGTTTTGTGTTCTGTTTTAAGAAAAATTCACTGGGCAAAAATGCCTTATGCGATCGCATATCAGGGATTGCGATTGCATAGGGTAAAGGAGGTAAGTCAATGCAATCACGGAAGGCAAGTCGCGAATGCATAGAGTAAATGCGACTGGCCAGGGAAATGCTCTACGCGATCGCGAGGGTGGCAATGTGATCGCATAGGTATGGGAGGCTGTGCAATGCGATCGCACAAGGAATGGTGCGATCGCATAAAACACATTTTAGGCTCTTGAAATTTACACTAAGCTATTGCGGAAGGAGCTATGCGATTTCATAGAACAACGTACCAGAATATCAGCAACAGCAAAATATTAGATTTTCTAAATGCAAAAATATTCCGAACCACCCCCAAAATCACTCCCGAGCCCTCGGGGCTCCTAACCAAATGCACACACTAACTCAACAACCTCATACAAACTTGCTCGAGCGATTAAATCGCTAAAATAACATCAAAAATAAAGAATCAAACCCCAAAACTCAAGATTTCATTTCAAAGTTCATCAACTTCTAACTTTAGCTATTTAGGTACGAAACACATCAAACGACATCCGATTTTGACCAAATTTCACAGGAAGAGCTTAACGCATATTTAAGACCTGTACCGGGCGCCGGAACCAAAATAAGAGCCCGATACCTATATTTTCTAACTCATTTTCATTTCTATTTTTCCTTATTAATTTCAGAAAATAATTTAACGAAAAAATTCTTTTACTGGGGTTCTGAACCTCGGATTTTGACTTCGGGCACATGCCCGAGTCCCATATTTTTCTACGGACATCTCGGGACCACCACATCACCGGTCCGGGCCCGTTTACCAAAATATTGACCAAAGTCAAATGTATCAATATTAATATCAAAATTCTTCATATTTTCCATAGAATTCATATATCTTAACACAAGAACTTTCCGACTTCGTGCCCGAACTGTACACGCAAATCGAAGCAACTGAGAGTGAGGTTTCCAAGACCTCGGAAGCGCGGAAAAAGGAAGAAATACGGTGATGACCCTTTTGGTCATCACATATTTTGACCCTAATCGATAATTACTTATCGATTATCAATTTATACATATACTTATCATTATCGTTTCAATAAGTTTTCGATTTTTTCGATTTCAATTTATCAATTTTGGGGGCTTATCGATTGGTTACACCAATAAAAAAATTTATGGTGTTCTACGAAAAGTACATCACTTTAAACGCACCTAACTAATGTGGACAAAAAGAAGCTAAAATAAGACGAACACCATATATAACATAAAAATAGTGTCAACAAGCATATGTAACAAAACTAAAGTAAGGGATCAAATGTATGCCACCAACACTCCAACGGTATAAAAAAACAAAACAAAATACATCATCTTGGCTAATTCTATTTTCCATTAATTTGAACTTCATTCCTTTGATCTTTAAATATGACATTCCTTAAATGTGATATAGGAAATAATAGGGTTAGGGACTTAGGGTAAAGGAAAGGGTATAGATTAGGAAAAATGATATTGTATAGCCGCTTTCAAAATAGTAGCGGAATGTATATATATTCTGTATGTTATATTAATCTATACAAATAGGTAATTACTCATTTTACAAGTATTTACAGTTTAGGGGTGTGCATTCGATTTATCAATTTGATTTTGACCCTTATCGATAATTACTTATCGATTATCGATTTGTACATATTCTTATCGTTATCGTTTCAATAAGGTTTTGGTTTTTTCGATTTCGATTTCGATAACAAATAATCGATTTGATTTATCGATAAACCGATTCGAATGCACACCCCTAACTAGTAGTTTTCTTTTATTTAGTGTAAGAACCCATTTCATGTTAAAAATAATATATTTTTAATTGAGTCTTTAAATTGTCCATCACTATTTGATTCAATTATCAACAATATATCTTGGTAAATAATAGATTTTTTAAAAGACAATTGATTCGATAATGTTACATTAGATATGTGGTCGCTGGAATAGGTATTTGGTAATGTATGTCTTATATTTAAGAAAAAACCGATAAATAACCGAAAAAACCGAAAAATCGACATAAATCGAATCGAAAAAAAATGACTTAGTTGGTTTGGTTCTAATATTTGAAAAATCGACTTACTTGGCTTGGTTTCTTTTTAGGAAAAAAGCAATCCAAACCGAACCATGAACACCCCTACAATACTAACTAGTAGTTGTACCCGCGCGATGGGCGATTGTCACACCTCCTTTTTACGTACCCGCGAGAGTGCGAGGGAGTTTTTCCAATTAAAGGACAATCGAAACGGGATTTATTTATTTAGTTCAGAGTCGCCACTTGGAAAAATAATGGTGTTCCAAGTCACCGGTTTAATCCCGAACCGAGGAAATTTATGACTCTATAATACAGTCTGCGAAACTAGAAATCTGGATAAGGAATTCTGTTAACCCGGGAGAAGGTGTTAGGCACTCCCGGATTCCGTGGTTTTAGCACGGTTGCTCAATTGCAATTTTGTTTCTATCTGATTCTTTTATATATTTTTGACTATGTGCTTTTAATGCTCCGCTCTTATTTTTAGAAGAATTGCGACGTTACGAAAACACATTTCGAGCCGCACCGTAACCAGTACGCCTGCGACTCTAATGTATTTCAGTTTCGCCGAGAGTAAGATTTGGGTTACATAAATGCACACCCGTATTCAGGAAAGTAATTTTATTTCAAGTCGTGCCTAAAGAGTCTATCGTCTATTTAACTTTGGGAAAAGGACCGTGAAATTTACTAGACGGTCCTTTCAAGTCTAAGTTTTCATGACAATTATTCGAGGGCCCCGCAATTATATATTTTATGCGGCGAGGGTCGTCTCATTTTTTATTTGAGGTCGAACCTATCATGACTATGATTTTTATTTAAGCGATCTCTACAAAAGAACGAAGGTCCTAGTTTATTTTCGAAGGGAGGCTGTTTTAATTTTGTAGTTAAATGAGATTCAAGCTCTTGGACTTCAAATGAGTCCCAATATAAAAGAGGTTGAGCGAACATGACTTAAAGCCCATCCGGATACCAGCCTTTCGTATGATTAGGTAGATACTTATAGATCCTAAGTAGCAATTAATTCGTCCGTTTCTAAACGTAAATCTGCCTAAGTATTAATGACATTCGCTTCTATTTAACGTGAATCTCCATCGCATAAACTACTTCTTATCTTGTCAACATTAACTTAAACAACACATTAATTATCTTATAAAAGGGATTGAGACGGAGTTGTTAGTTTGTGAATTTGTTCCTAAGTATGACTCTAATATCAACCTTAATGGCATAGGCAAAAACTAAAATTAACCCTATAACTACTAAACATTAAACAACTAAATTTACTGTACGATTAAGCAATAACATAAAGCTTCTACTATTAACTACTCATTACCCAATTTTCAACGTAACAATTTACACCCGAGACAGTATTATTCATAGTCCAGTATTAACAAGCGATGAGTTTGAACTATCTTATCTAATATCAAATGCAAGTTCATTTATGATGAGTCTATCTCTTCAACATTACAAATATCCAATGAAAACAAAGGCATCATATTATAAAAATAGCATCACTTGATTCTGCAAAACAGTATAGGTGCAATTGTCGAACTTCCTATTGCCAGGGAGTAAAGTATACCTGGAAAATTTGTAAACAGTGAAGCAAAGACAAGGTCAGCAGTAGCAATGAACAAACAGCAACAGCAATGCAAGCATGTACCAGCAACACAATCCAAGTGCAACTCAAAACAGTCGATAACCCAGGGCCAATTCGTAGCAGAACCAACAGTCACACCAAGTAAACCAGTAAAAGAACCACGACCAGCAGTAACAACAATACAACTACAGCAACAAAGAACCAACCAGCAAACAAACCAACAGCAGTAACCAAACTCAACCCCACAAAGGTCCAAACACCACAACACTCAGCAATAGCTAGGCACAATTGACAGCAGCCTTCACAACAAAACAGTATAACCACAAGAAACAGCAGTAACAGAAGAACAAGAAGCCACAGCAGGAGCACCCAGTAGGCAGTGAATGCCCCCCTATCCGTATGAGTCTTAAGTGAATATTTATGCTGTGAATGTGTATTCCAGTGTTCTCTTTCTGTGTGTCTCTGTTTAAACTCCCAGACTCTTAAGTGTATCTCTCTGTTTCTCTGTTTAAACTTTTAGTCCATTCTAGTGTTTTTCTCCTTATTTCCTTCCCTTTCTCGGGTGTCTATCCGTGTCTATATATATCCAAACTAAAGGCCAGGCCAGCCTGTTTACCCTCCACATGTGCACTGACTGTCCAGCTCTTAAGAGCACTTAACAATGTAAAATAAACTTCTTGCCCTAATATTCTCTGCCCAGCCCATCACTTAATGTCTAAATCTCATTTTTTAATCCAAAAGCGTACTAGTAGCCTGTTTTTCTATTCAAAACCCCTTACCCTGCCAGATGGCTCCCATGTTACTTATGTTTTCCAATTACACTGCACACACAGTGATAATCAGACCTACTGACAGTCCCTCCAACATGCTGGCCGGGTTCATTTGAATTAACTCTAAACCATATGGTCCCAATTCAGCTATAACCAATTTATCCTAAACCTATTTCAATTTCAAATCACACAGCACCCCAATTCAATTCAATAGTGCTTAATCAACTATCCAGAATTTCAAACAATCAAACCTACGCAATTAGATGGCGACATTCGTTTAATCAATTACGAGCTATATAATCGATAACGAATAATCGATATTCAACTATGCCTACGGGCAGAATCATGGGGCAACAATCCGAGTCAACTATTCGACGATCTTAACTAAATTGAACACAATGTAATCACAACAACAACAATGAGCCGAACATACCAGAAAGAAATGATTTGACCAAATAAAAAGGTCTTGATTAGGAGGAGAAACGAAAGCAGAGAAAGTAGCTAACTAACTAAAAGAATGGAATCAATAAACACTTATACTAATAGATAAAAATCGGAAAGAGACAGAAAGATACCTTAAACAGTGAGAAGAATATGAAAACGCACGGACTTGGGCTCGAGGAGACTTGAAATTGCCTTCTTTTGAAGTTAATAGATTTTAATTGAAATATTTTCAAACGAAAACCTTCCAATTAAAATCTATTATCTTCAATTTGTTTTAATTCCGACCAAATCCCTAGTTTTCGAATTCTAGGGTTCTTGAAGGCTATTTTGGGGTTCGACTAATTCCGGTTGGATTCGAGCCGGACCAACCTTGGTGGGGTCGTGGGGAGGGTCTGGGGAGGCTGTGGTGCAAAGTTGGAGTTAATTGGGATGGTTTTGACTTTGGCTCGAATCTTCGATTGAAGATTCGAACCATTTGGTGATGATTCGAGGAGAGGGAGTTATGGATTCGGACTCAGGGTGGTTTGGTGGTTCAGGGGTGTTATTTTGGTGACCGGCGGCGTTGTTGCCGCCGGGTTTTCAGGCGGAGGGCGAGGGGGCGGCGCTAGGGTTTGTAGCATGTGAAGGTTGAGGGAGAGAGAGATGAAGGGGATGGGGGCGTCTGAGGACTGGGGGACGGGTTGGAGGTTTGGGGGGGGGGGTTTGTGTATTAAAATGCCAAGGTTAACGTGGGCCGTTGGATGATGAGAATCCAACGGCCAAGATCAAAAGATGGGGGGATTAATGTGATCCATCCGATCAACACAGATCAATGGCTTGGATCTCTTTACCAAAGACAAAAAACGACGTCGTTTGGGTCCTGCTGGAGGCGGGTTGGACCGGACCAGGTGGGATTCGTTTGGGCCTGGTTTTTGGACCAAACTATGGCCCAGATCTGATCTCATTACTACATGTATATATATATATATATACGTACATGTACCAAACTATGGCCCAGATCTGATCTCATTACTACATGTATATATATATATATATACGTACATGTATATATATATATATATATATGCATACCATTATCCCACACAATTACATATCACCTAAAAATGCAAATCACATAATTTCGATATCAAACACTAAAAATGCAAAACCTAGTATATATATTTTTTTGTATTTTACTAATTTGAATAAATCAACACGCACACCAAAATGCAAATTTAAGATAAAAATAACACAAAATCACAAAATCATGCCCAACACGAAACTATTTTTATTTGGAATTTTCTGGGAGTACTTCTCAGGTAAGGCAAAAATCACGTGCTCACAGCTGCCCCTCTTTGCGCGTAAACACGCGGAGTTTTCGTGCAAAGATAAGTGAGCGGATATAAGCGATTTTTTGCCCATTCGAGCACTCCGTATGAAGCATTTTGGAAAAGTTTTGACCGAACCTTGCTTCAAAGGTCTCCTACATATCCCTGGCTAAAAGGGAATTAGTTCGGGAAGTTCTGGTAGCTGGGACTACCATGACCGTTGCGATCTCGCTGTTACTGCTGTTACTGCTGTCACTGCTGTTGCCATCGCTTAGCTGATCTCCTTGTTACACCGTACTAAGCAACAAAAATAAGAAGCTAGACTAAGTTACAGTACTACAAGTTCTTATCTATCCTTTTTAACTTGATCTTGTCGCGCTCCTTGCCATCCTGCCTGACTTGGCGTTCCTTCTGATGCTTCTTCTCTTCTTATGAACTTGGATTCATGCCGGAGATTTCTGTTACATTCTACCGCTTTCTTCTATCAAATTAAAACAGATCGCCACTCCATTCTCCAGGCGGGCTCCCCGACTTCAACTATTACTTCAAAATTAAATCGCCACTCCATTCTCCGGGCGGGCTCCCGACTTCAACTACTACTTCAAAATTAAATCGCCACTCCATTCTCCGGGCGGGCTCCCGACTTCAACTACTGACCAAAATAAAGTCGCCACTCCGTTCTCCAGGCGGGCTCCCGACTTCAACTACAACTTCAAAATAAAATCGCCACTCCATTCTCCGGGCGGGCTCCCCTGACTTCAACTACTACTTCAAAATAAAATCGCCACTCCATTCTCCGGGCGGGCTCCCCGACTTCAACTACTATTTCAAAATAAAATCGCCACTCCATTCTCCGGGCGGGCTCCCTGACTTCAACTACAACTTCAAAAATTAAATCGCCACTCCATTCTCCAGGCGGGCTCCCCGACTTCGACTACTACTTCAAAATTAAATCGCCACTCCATTCTCCAGGCGGGCTCCCTGACTTCAACTACAACTTCAAAATTAAATCGCCACTCCATTCTCCAGGCGGGCTCCCCGACTTCAACTACTACTTCAAAATTAAATCGCCACTCCATTCTCCGGGCGGGCTCCCGACTTCAACTACAACTTCAAAAATTAAATCGCCACTCCATTCTCCAGGCGGGCTCCCTGACTTCAACTACAACTTCAAAAATTAAATCGCCACTCCATTCTCCAGGCGGGCTCCCTGACTTCAACTACTACTTCAAAATTAAATCGCCACTCCATTCTCCAGGCGGGCTCCCTGACTTCAACTACTGACCAAAATAAAGTCGCCACTCCATTCTCCAGGCGGGCTCCCTGACTTCAACTACAACTTCAAAAATTAAATCGCCACTCCATTCTCCAGGCGGGCTCCCTGACTTCAACTACTACTTCAAAATAAAATCGCCACTCCATTCTCCGGGCGGGCTCCCTGACTTCAACTACTACTTCAAAATAAAATCGCCACTCCATTCTCCGGGCGGGCTCCCTGACTTCAACTACTACTTCAAAATAAAATCGCCACTCCATTCTCCAGGCGGGCTCCCTGACTTCAACTACAACTCACTGATTTCATCCTATCTTGATTACCTCCCTTTGCCTCTTGTACCATTTTCTTCTTCCTACGTTGCCTCTCGGACCACCTTCTCTTCTGAATTATCCTGTCTTGGAATTGCTTTCCCCCGGTCGTATTACTTTTCTTCTGGCTGCTGGGGATATTTTTGGAACTGTTTACTCGCCTGCTGGGGGTGATGCTGCTAAGGAAGCATGCTTTGTTTCCTTGATCAAATTATAGGATGTAATACTGCTGGGGGAATCTCGAAGCCATTTTTCTTTTTCCAATAACTGCTGGGGATGATACCAGGCTCAGAGATCACCCCGTCTTGTGTTGCTTTCTACACTTATCCTCTGAGTCTTGCTTTCCAGAAAATTTTCGCAACCGGAGAAAATTTTCTGCCCCAGTGTGATAAACTTCTGGACGGTATGCTTTTCTGCCGTCGGACCCTCTTTTCCTGCTTTAAATCAAAGAAAAATTGTTAGTTTCAAAACGCAGCGAGTGGTCGTGCCACTCTTGTTGGGGCCATCCTCTTTCAACTGCTTGGCCTCTCTCGAATTTTGAGGACGACGTTGACGCTTGCTTGGGACGATGTCTTTTCCCCGAACGACCTCTCATCTTTCCTTTTATTCCACTCTTTGGTTTGATCCGACTCTTTTTAGCCGGTGATCTGTTGCGTGAAATCATCTTTATGCCACATGTGTCCATCATACTCCATTGCGAACCTTCCACTCAGCCTGTCATCCCAATCTCACTATCGTAACGACTTCTGTCTCATTGCCTTGTTCCATGCCTATTCACTTTCAATATATTGCTTTGGGAGACTTGGTAGTAAGCTTTGAAAAATCAATTTTCGAAAATGAAAGAAAAGAAAAGAATACTGACCGCAAATGACAAAAGAAGAGAAAAACTTTTCCGAACTCAAAAATAGGAAAACTTATCTGAATGTGTGCCTGATCCAATGTTATGCCGCGCCTTTGAGATTAAACTACCCAATCTATTCATATCAATCACTTTCTGATGCCGCGTCCTGCTAGAGGTAAACGGATGTCCAAACCTTGTCTCATGCAGACATCTTGTAACCATCTCGTCCTGTCACCTCACAGTGCCCTTCAAAGGGTTTTCACTAGTGAGATTCTCTCATTTCTCTCTATCTCCCGTCGCCTTAAGGTGCCCGTAAAGGTTTTCACCGTAAGACTCTCTCATTTTATTTCTCTCGACTTCCTTCGCCTTAAGGTGCCCGCGAGGGTTTTCACCGTTAAGACTCTCTCATTTATGCTTTCTTTCCCTGCGGCGGGGTATCGCCCCTGAGATTCCCTCTAGAGCGTTATCCCCTTTCGGCTTGTGCATCCTGGATTCAATCGAGGGTCGGGATGTCACTCTTGGCTTTCATTCACATGACTTGGCACTTCTCAAATACTGATCGAGAGGTCTTTCTGGTTCTTGATATGGTTTCTGCGCGTGAGGCTGAAGAAAGGGGTTTAGCCTCAACGATTAGCTTATTACAACTTTCGGAATCTACACTATCTTTCCAACGAAACAATGACTTCTGCCCCAGTTTTGTTGCTTGGGGGATTTTGGTTTTTATTTTATTATGACCGAGCCGTGTGGCGCCTACGTATCCTTCTTGAGGAATCAGGTCGAACGTAGTTCACTTTTTCTTGTATTACTTCTTTGTTTCTTTTCTTTTCTGTTACGCATCTTTCTTGATGATTCCGAAAGAGGGTATATGAAAGAATAGTTAAGGCTCAAATGGGGAAGCAAAGGTTAAAGTGTTTGGGTAGTAGAAAAATTGCCTCTGTCATTTCATTCTCCGAAAAATGCCAAATACACACAAACGAAACCAAACGTTGACAAATGCATTAAAGAATTACACATAATATCTCTTAACTGCATCGGAATTGATAGCCATATCGGTGCATCTTCCCTCGACATCAGTCAGACATAGAGCGCCGTTGGATAATACTCTAGTCACCACAAATGGTCCCTGCCAATTTGGAGCGAACTTGCCTTTCGCCTCGGCCTGATGTGGTAGAACTCTCTTCAGCACATGTTGTCCCACTTCAAATCTCCTGGGACGTACCTTCTTGTTATATGCTCTCGCCATTCTCTTTTGATACAATTGGCCGTGACATACTGCTGTCAATCTCTTTTCATCGATCAAGCTCAGTTGCTCTAATCGGGTTTTGACCCACTCGTCGTCATCAATCTCAGCTTCAGCGACGATTCGGAGGGATGGAATCTCAACTTCTGCGGGTATTACTGCTTCGGTCCCGTATACCAACAAGTAAGGAGTTGCACCTACCGAAGTCCGGACGGTAGTGCGATAACCCAACAGCGCAAATGGTAACTTTTCATGCCACTGCCTAGACCCTTCTACCATCTTCCTCAATATCTTCTTTATATTTTTGTTTGCTGCTTCAACCGCACCGTTTGCTTTGGGACGATATGTTGTGGAATTTCGGTGTGTAATCTTGAGCTGTTGACATACCTCTTTCATCAATCCGCTGTTAAGATTGGCACCGTTATCTGTGATGATTATCTTTGGAATTCCAAACCTGCAGATGATGTAGGAATGTACGAAGTCTACCACCGCCTTCTTGGTCACTGATTTGAATGTTTTGGCCTCCACCCACTTGGTAAAATAATCAATAGTTACCAGAATGAACCTATGACCGTTGGAAGCTGCAGGCTCAATAGGTCCAATAACATCCATACCCCATGCGACAAACGGCCATGGTGCGGACATTGTATGCAATTCAGTCGGCGGAGAATGAATCAAATCTCCGTGTATCTGACACCGATGGCATCTTCGCACGAAACTTATACAATCCCGCTCCATAGTGAGCCAATAATATCCCGCTCGAAGAATCTTCTTTGCCAATACGTATCCGCTTATGTGTGGTCCGCAAACTCCCGAGTGTATATCCGTCATAACTGTTGTGGCTTGACTTGCATCTATACATCTCAATAATCCCAAGTTTGGGGTTCTTTTATACAGCACCCCTCCACTAAGGAAGAATCCGTTCGCCAACCGCCGAATAGCTCGCTTTTGATCTCCAGTTGCTTGCCCTGGGTATACTCCTAATCTGAGGTATTCCTTGACATCATGAAACCATGGCTCACCATCCACCTCTTCCTCTATCACATTACAATAAGCATGTTGATTCCGGACCTGGATATGTAACGGATCGACACGAACCTTGTCCGGGTGATGTAGCATTGACGCTAAAGTAGCCAACGCGTCGGCAACCTCGTTATGCATCCTTGGGATGTGCCTGAATTCTACCGATCGAAAGCGTTTGGTCAAATCATGCAAACACTGACGATATGGGATAAGCTTTAGATCTCTGGTTTCCCATTCTCCCTGAATCTGATGTACCAGAAGGTCCGAGTCCCCCAAGACCAAGACGTCCTGTACATCCATGTCCACCGCTAATCGTAACCCCAAGATACATGCCTCATACTCAGCCATATTATTGGTACAGTGAAAACGCAGTTGAGCAGTAACGGGATAATGATGTCCCGTTTCAGATATGAGCACAGCCCCCACTCCGACTCCCTTTGCGTTTGCCGCTCCGTCGAAGAAGAGCTTCCACCCTGGATCCTTGGTTAGTTCTAACCCCTCAATTTGCAACACCTCTTCGTCTGGAAAATACGTCCTCAAGGGTTCGTATTTGTTATCAACAGGATTTTCAGCTAAGTGATCGGCCAGGGCCTGAGCTTTCATAGCCGTCCTTGTCACGTATATGATGTCGAACTCCGTAAGTAATATTTGCCATTTTGCTAACCTCCCTGTAGGCATTGGTTTCTGGAAAATATACTTCAACGGATCCAAACGCGAAATGAGGTAAGTGGTGTAAGAAGACAAATAGTGTTTCAGCTTTTGGGCTACCCAAGTCAGGGCGCAACATGTCTTTTCTAGATGAGTGTACTTGACCTCGTAGACTGTAAATTTCTTACTGAGGTAGTAAATGGCCCGTTCCTTCCTGCCAGTAAGATCATGCTGCCCCAGTACGCAGCCGAACGAATTCTCCAAAACCGTCAGATAAAGAATCAGGGGTCTACCCGGTTCAGGCGGAACTAGTACGGGTGGATTTGACAGATACCCTTTGATCCGGTCAAACGCTTCCTGACATTCCTGCCGTCCATTCTATCGCCGCGTCTTTTTTCAATAGACGGAATATGGGTTCACAGGTTGCCGTAAGCTGGGCAATAAACCTACTGATGTAATTCAACCTTCCCAACAGACTCATTACCTCTGTTTTATTCTTCGGCGGGGGTAACTCCTGAATGGACTTGATTTTGGAGGGGTCCAACTCAATGCCCCGTCGGCTGACGATGAATCCTAGCAACTTTCCTGAGGGAACTCCGAATGCGCATTTGGCCGGATTGAGCTTGATGTCGTACCTTCGAAGTCTTTGAAAGAACTTCCTGAGGTCGGCAACGTGGTCTTCTTGACGCCTAGACTTTATGATCACGTCATCCACGTACACCTCAATTTCCTTGTGTATCATATCATGGAATACCGTAGTCATCGCCTTCATATATGTTGCTCCTGCATTCTTCAAACCAAACGGCATCACTCGGTAGCAATAAGTTCCCCACGGTGTGATAAAAGCCGTCTTTTCTGCGTCCTCTTCATCCATCAAAATCTGATGATATCCCGCATAACAGTCCACAAAGGATCCGATTTCGCGTCCGGCGCAATTATCAATCAGGATATGGATATTGGGAAGTGGGAAATTATCCTTAGGACTCGCCTTGTTGAGATTGCGATAGTCCACGCATACTCTGATCTTTCCGTCTTTCTTTGGCACCGGTACTACGTTAGCCAACCATTCCGGGTATCGAGTGACACGAATGACTTTCGCCTGCAACTGCTTGGTTACCTCCTCCTTGATCTTCACACTCATCTCCGTCTTGAATTTTCGCAGCCTTTGCTTGACGGGAGGATATGCCGGATCAGTGGGTAATCTATGAACCACTAGATCAGTGCTGAGTCCTGGCATGTCGTCGTACGACCATGCGAAAATGTCTTTAAACTCCATGAGCGTTTTGATCAGTTCTTCTCTCAGATTGGGTTCAATATGGACACTTATCCGGGTTTCTTTGACGTCATCCGCATTCCCTAGATTAACGGCCTCGGTATCATTTAAATTCGGTTTGGGCTTTTCCTCGAAGTGACTTAATTCTTCACCGATTTCTTCCACGGCTTCATCATCGCCGTACTCTGACTCACTCTCGTCACTTCTTATTTCATGTGTTATTATTTCCAAACCCGATTGACTTTCTAGGCTGGGTTGATTAATCTTTAAGCACGCCATATCATTAAGATCAGTTGCAAGAAGGCTGTTCAGAAAAGTAAAAAGAAGGAAAAAGATAAACAAAATTAGACACGAAAGAACCAAATTTCATTAACATGAATTGTACAAAGGGAAACAAACTGCAAACTTAAATCAGAAATGAACAAAACAACGGGATTTTACTCCGGGGACAAACCCCCAACACAACATTTCGAAAGAAAAACAATCTAAGACAAACTACCAAGACTCCTTCCGGACAGGGAGGGGAGTAGCCTTCCAGTTATTCAGTTTTGCCTTTGGTCCCACAAATTGTATCTCGGCATGACTGGATCCTTCACCGTCCTCGAGCATACATACGTCTGTGAATAGGTCCTCGAACTTCCTGAAGAACTCTTCATCTGGCCTGATCGTAGGACCGGGAATCTTTGTCGCTGGATGTCCTCTTGCTCCGGACCTGATAAAAGATTGGGAAAGGCGTGGAACAGGTTTTGAGAGCACCCGTGTCTTCTGCTTACTCTTCTTTGCTCGCCGGATGTCCTCTGAGGTCGGCTGGAATCCCAAGCCGAAGGTTCCCAAGTTCTCGACCACCGATACCGGTTGTATGATTCCTTGCAGAGATGCACCTAGACCTTTACCGGGTATGAAACCGTGTCGCAACATTTCATGAGCCACCATGACATCCGCAGTAATTGTTCTGTCGCCGGGGATGCATTCCCCTTCCGAAACTCGGTGGGCGGACACCACATCGCAGACCTGATATACCCACGGCCCGACATCTTCTTCTGTTTCAACAAAGGGAATGATGGTGCCTGATTGTGGGTCGTTCTCTCCATGGACGACGATCTCCTGTTGGTCCCACTCGAACTTGACGAGTTGGTGCAAGCTGGATGGAACTGCTCTTGCGGCATGGATCCATGGTCGCCCTATCAGGAGGTTATATGACACCACCATGTCCAGCACCTGGAATTCCATGGTGAACTCCACTGGCCCAATCGTCAAGATCAACACTATGTCACCAACCGACGCTTTGCCTCCTCCGTCAAACCCTCGAACACATACGCTGTTCTTGCGTACCCTGCCGATGTCTACTTTTAATTTGTCCAGTGTAGAGAGAGGACAAATGTTAGCACTGGACCCATTATCGACCAAGACTTTGGTAACCACCGCCTCTTCACACTTCACCGTAAGATATAAAGCCCTGTTATGCTCAGTGCCTTCCTCAGGCAACTCGTCATCGGTGAAGGTGATCCGATTTGCTTCGAAGATTCGATTGGTGATCTTCTCCAAATGGCTCACTGAGATTTTATCCGGTACATGTGCCTCATTCAGGACTTTCATCAATGCTTGCCGATGTTCTTCCGAATGTATCAGCAAGGATAGCAATGATATTTGCGCCGGAGTCTTCTTCAACTGCTCTAAGACAGAGTAGTCATGCAGCTTCATCTTTTTCAAGAATTCTTCCGCCTCTTCATCAGTGACCGGCTTTTTCAATGCTGCCGGAGTGGTCTTCCTCAATTCCGCAGGGGCAAAACATCTCCCCGAGCGGGTCAACCCTTGGGCTTCACAAACTTCCTCTTTCGCCTCCTTTCCTCTGTAGGTCGTTGTAATCCGAGCATAATTCCATGGGACAGCCCGGCTATCAGTTACTGGCAACTGCGTTGCCGGCTGGATGATGAAAGGATCCATTCGAACGCCTGCTACTGTCAAGATGGGCTTGATTGCTGCCCCTGGTACAACTATCTTGGCCGGCTTCACCGGTACTTCGTTCACACTTTCCTTTCCTGCTTCCGACTCTCCTGGTATGTCTTTCTTGCAACTGGGTGACTCGTCGAGGCTTGGCCCTTTACTTGTTCCCGCCCCGCTAGATTTAATCATCATTACAGTCTGAGAGGCTTTCTCCTTTCCTTCCTCCGCCCGTACCAACTCGATCATATTGGTCTCATGATGAGTTGGAAGCGGGTTTTGGTTGATGTTGGGCTCTGTTGGAGTCTGGACCTCAATCCTGCGAGTGTCAATGAGCTCCTGGATGGCCGTCTTCAGCCTCCAACACTTTTCTGTATCATGTCCCGGACATCCCGAGCAGTAGGCACAATTTACTGAATGGTCCAGGTTCTTCGGAAGAGGGTTTGGCAGCTTAGCTTCAACCGGATTCAGCAACCCTACTTGCTTCAACCGGTGGAACAGACTGGTGTAAGACTCTCCTAAGGGAGTGAAAGTCTTTGGCCTCGGCGCCCTGTCGCCCCTGAATGCCTGGTTCGGACGAAAACTCGCGCCCGAGGGGTTTCTGTAAGCTCTTGGGGGTGGATGATTGTTCTGCGGGTTTGGTGCACGCCACGGTGCATGGACGGGAGGTGCGGAATAGGACTGTGCGTGGTGGACAGTAAAATGGGGATCAAGTGCGGGATAGTAATGTTGCGGGTGGTTATATGGGTTGTGGGAGTAATTTTGGTGGTGAGGTTGGGGTGGGCTATATTGGGGTGCGGGGCCTCTATTTCTGAACCATGCCCCGGACTCGACGGCCGCAACTTCCTCTCTCCTCTTTTTCCCCAGTACTCATCCAGTACCACTTTGGATAGCCTGAGTGGTGGCTTTCAATGCTGAGTAACTCATGATCTTGTTGGCCTTCAAACCTTCCTCGATCATACCCCCCATTTTTATCACCTCAGTGAATGATTTGCCTACGGACGTTACCAGATGTCCGAAGTAGGTGGGCTCTAATGTCTGCAAGAAGTAGTCCACCATCTCGCTCTCTCTCATCGGCGGATCTACCCTGGCCGCCTGTTCCCTCCATCGGAAACCAAATTCCCTGAAGCTTTCAGCAGGCTTCTTCTCTAATTTTAGCAATGATAGGCGGTCGGGGATTATCTCGAGATTGTATTGGAACTGGCCGATAAAAGCTTGAGCCAGATCATCCCACGTAAACCATCTACTGGGATCCTGTCTAGTGTACCACTCCAACGCCGATCCTCCCAGACTCTGGCCGAAGTAGGCTATCGGAAGCTCGTCCCGTCCTCCGGCCCCTCTCATTTTACTGCAAAACCCTCGCAGGTGGGCCATCGGGTCACCATGCCCCTCGTATAGGTCGAATTTGGGCATTTTAAACCCTGCTGGCAACTGGACGTCCGGAAATGGACACAGATCCTTATAGGCGACGCTGACCTGGTTGCCTAAACCGTGCATGTTCCTGAAGGACTGCTCCAGGCTTTTAACTTTTCTGACAACTTCCTCGTGTTCCGAACTTTGGAAGTGTTTTTCCGGTTCTGCCGGATTATCCCAGTGAGGTGTATGTGATTGTGGTTCAGGAGCCCTGAAAGTAGGCTCTGGAGGATAGTAAGAGTTGTCATGGATGTGAACATATGGCTCGCTGGCCGGCCTTTGCAGAGGAGCGGGTGGAGGTGCCACAAAAACAGGGGTGGCTGGAGGAGGATTTGGTTTGGCTGGTGGAATGTGGGTGGCATATGGGTTTTCCCCCTGAAAGTATGGATAGCTTGGGGCGCTTGTTGAAGGATCGATGGGCGGATGTTCGGGAGCTGAGGCGAGAGTAGGGCGGTTTGGTGAAGACTGTTCCCTGGCCCAGGCCAGGTGCATCTCCGTTATCTGTTGTTTTAACCGGTCTACCTCTTCTTTCATGATTTGTAGCTCGGATTTTTCTTCCTCGAGACTCTTGCCAGAACTCGACATGCTTACCGTAACTGGTCCTTTGGATCTAGTACGGTAGTGATGGCTGGCCAGGATATTCCGTCAAACCAACTGCTAAACTTTCCGGAATACGCAACAAACTTGTTAGTTCACCGAGTTTGACAGATATGTTATAGCACGTTGGATGCAATGCACCTAACCAAATAACCCTTTCTACGTGTACTCTTTAACATGCGTCATTCCGGCCCTTTTTCTTTTCTTTTTCTTTTTCTTTTTCCTTTTTTCTTTTTCGACTATCTTTGCAAGCCTTATTGTTATTTAGCCTTTGGATTCTTTTTCTTTCTTTTTAGTGGTGGTCGAATCTTATGCGGATTGCCTACGTATCACGTTCTCGCGTGAATCAGACCGAGCGTAGTTCTGTTAACAAGATTGTGGCAAAATTCGGTAACTTTTATATCAAATAAAACCGTGTAGTTACAAAACACGTCTTACAACAATCAGCAAAACCAAAGAAAATGCTTGACTTGGGAAAGTAAAAATGCCCACTAGCTTGACTCAACATTTCAAAAATACATTTTCAATCAAAAGTCTACTGCTCTAAAATTCCTGGGGGCCCGCGAGGCATCATTCGGCCTTGCCGCGGGCCTAGGTGTGAGGTCCTTGTGTAGTCCCCTTAATTCTTCCATGATCCGATGAACATAGCCCATAATTGACGCAAAAAGGTCGGTGCGGGGCATTTGTTCACAAGCTAGGCACTTCATGGTGACGTAGTGCCCGATTTCCCCGATTCGGTCCTTGATCATGTCCCTTTCTCCGAGTAGCCGCTCTATCTGCTGGTTTTTCGCCCCCAATCGTTGAGCGTTGTTGGTGACTTGGTCTAAGAGCCTGTCTATTTGTTCTTGCAGTCGAGCCATCAGATTGTGGCAACGGTCGAGGTCCGCTCTGGCATCTTGGGCTTGCTTGAAAACCCGCTCTCTGAGGACAACATTTGCTTCCCTTAAACTAGTGACGATATCAGTGTAATCCTCTTCCACCCGTTGTAGGTGAAGTGCATGTTGATGTGCCTCTTTTCTCCAGCTAGCTCGGATCCTCATTGTTTGGGCTTTAGACTCTTCCAATTCTCTTTGGACATCGGCAACTTGGCTTTTCAAACCCTTTATCAATTTTTCGTCTGCCCGACTCCTCAACTGTCTGTCAGCATCCCTTTTCATTTGCTGGATTTGAGCTCTCAAGAAGTCATTTTCTTGTGCCAACTTCTTTTTATCTCCTTCGTTGGCGGCAGCTTGCACATCTATTTCAAATTGGAGTTCTTGGGTCTGTTGTTCTATCCTGCTGATCTTTGTTCTGTAGGCTTCTTCTCTAGCCAACCAGTCCCATTGTTCTCGTGACGCTCCAGCAAACTCCCTGAGGTGAGGCCTTTTTGCGGGCCTTTGATGCTCCAGATCTCTACTATACCATGCAGGATATTCCGACGATACTTCGGCCCGGGCTCGATCTCGCACCCGAGTGTCTATTTTTAATGTCTGACACTCACTCCAAATCTTTCGGACCAATGCTTCAGGGAACTGTCCTCCTGGTCCAATTTCAACTACATGTGGGCTGAGGTCTTCTTCTTTTGGGATTATTTGGCATCGTCCCAATTGTCTCAATACTCGACATGGTGCGTAGGGTTGGATGCTGTTGAGGCCCATTAGCAATAAATATGATTCTGCGGCTGATGCATATATGACTTCTTCCACGGGTAGCCAACCAAACGTCCATTCTATTCCGCTGGCTGTAGTCGAACGCAAAAGTCGTATCCATCCGCTGATCCCCTCTGGCAACTCGTGTCCCTCGACCCTCGCAGGAAACTCTTCTATACAAGTCTTCTTTGGTGAACTATACCTCATAAATTGCGGATGGCGGCATAAGTGATCGATCATCCACATTTGGATCAATACATTGCAAGCTTCAAAGAACGTCCCTCCAGCTTTGCAGATGGTGAGTGCACGAAAGATATCCGATATTATCATGGGAGCCAAAGTACTGTTGTTCTGTTTCATCAAAGTGCTGACGACCCCTGCCACTTGTATGTTGATATTCCCATCTTTTCTAGGAAATATCAATGAACCTAGGAAAGCTATCATGAAGGCGATGCGTCTATGCTCCTCCCACTTTAACCGGTTGTCTCCGCTGCAGACTTTGCTTTTGTGTTTGGTGAAGCCCCCATAATGACCATATTTGTCATATAGAAATGCCAAAGTGCAGAACCCTTCTGATAAGTCTGGGTTGTGTACAGTTCTGCGGATCTTTACCGTATCCAAAAACCGATGTACTGTCACTACCCTTGGTGCAATAAGGTATTGATCCCTCATAGGGACTTTTGGTCTTCCGACATATCCGGCTAATTCTTCCAGTGTTGGTGTGAGTTCAAAGTCTGAAAAGTGGAACACATTGTGTGCCGGATCCCAGAATGAGATCAAAGCTCGTATGATGTCTCCTCTCGGGGAAATATTCAGCAGCCCCACTAGATCTCCCAAGTACAGCTTAACGGCATCTTGTCCTTGCTCCCCCAAGTCGCTCCACCACTTGTGCAAACTTAAGGGGACCTTGTTTATGATAGCTTCGGTCTGACTCGTGCTCATTCTGCACATTTATTTAAGGTAATTCTTAGATGAAAGCGAAATTTTTATTTGCCCCAAAACTATCTTTTCAAAAAAACGAAACGGGCCCCAAGAATTGACTGGTCAAAAAAGTGGTCGTTAAGGCAAAATTAAATATCTTGGCGTTCCGCCATTAAAACTTATTTTTGAAATATATGGGAGTTGGACCCGTTTAAAGGTTGCCTACGTATCTCACACTCGGTGAAAATCAAACTCGCGTAGTTCGGTCTGTCAAAACAACTATCTTTCCTTTATTGACTGTCAAAAAACACATTTTGTCAAAAACCCATTTTGTCGGCAAAGTCAATCTTCTGCCGTCTTTTATTGGCAAACTAAATTCGTGGACTTGTTGGTGAAACGTATTTTTGTATTTTTATGAAAGATATTTACTTCCCCATACTATTTCCTTTTGTGTTTTTTTCTTTATCTTCGGTATTTAAAGGAACCCGGTCAGCATGCCAGTCTAAATAAATGCTCACAACAAATATGATATGGCAAGATGGTCTTTCCTTTCGGGTTACCTGTCCTAGACGGACCCAACCCCTGTGTTGAGTCCCCTAAGTCAGAGATGATGCAAATAAACGTCCTGAATCTAGGCTCAATATCCTGATGCTTTTCAATGATACTAGACCGTGTACCCGAGCGGACGACTCGGATTTGAGGAGGGAGCTACGTACCGGGGACCCGCGGGATCGTCCGGCTTTGTAACTTATCCTGCCTCTTTTCTTACTTTGGTATTGACACTAACGGAAAGGGGAGTCTCAACCAGTAAGCACATCCCCGGGGGTAAGAAGAGACGGGTTTTCGGCACAGTTTTATATACAGTTCACGCAATATCAAAGCGGTAAACATGTAGCAGTTTGTATACACAGTGCAACTAATATCAAAGCGGTAGACATGTAGCACATTAATTAAACATGTAATAAAATCAGATATAGACAAAACAACAATTTAAATGAGCTCGAGTTCTTAGACCCCGAACCGAAGTTCGAGGTCGATATCCCCAGCAGAGTCGCCAGAGCTGTCACACCTCCTTTTTACGCACCCGCGAGGGCACAAGGGAGTTTTTCCAATTAAAGGACAATCGAGACGGGACTAGTTTATTTAATTCAGAGTCGCCACTTGGGAAAATAATGGTGTCCCAAGTCACCGGTTTAATCCCGAACCGAGGAAATTTATGACTCTATAATACAATCTGCGAAACTAGAAACCTGGATAAGGAATTCTGTTAACCCGGGAGAAGGTGTTAGGCACTCCCGGATTCCGTGGTTTTAGCACGGTTGCTCAATTGCAATTTTGTTTCTATCTGATTCTTTTATATATTTTTGACTATGTGCTTTTAATGCTCCGCTCTTATTTTTAGAAGAATTGCGACGTTACGAAAACACATTTCGAGCCGCACCGTAACCAGTACGCCTGCGACTCTAATGTATTTCAGTTTCGCCGAGAGTAAGATTTGGGTTACATAAATGCACACCCGTATTCAGGAAAGTAATTTTATTTCAAGTCGTGCCTAAAGAGTCTATCGTCTATTTAACTTTGGGAAAAGGACCGTGAAATTTACTAGACGGTCCTTTCAAGTCTAAGTTTTCATGACAATTATTCGAGGGCCCCGCAATTATATATTTTATGCGGCGAGGGTCGTCTCATTTTTTATTTGAGGTCGAACCTATCATGACTATGATTTTTATTTAAGCGATCTCTACAAAAGAACGAAGGTCCTAGTTTATTTTCGAAGGGAGGCTGTTTTAATTTTGTAGTTAAATGAGATTCAAGCTCTTGGACTTCAAATGAGTCCCAATATAAAAGAGGTTGAGCGAACATGACTTAAAGCCCATCCGGATACCAGCCTTTCGTATGATTAGGTAGATACTTATAGATCCTAAGTAGCAATTAATTCGTCCGTTTCTAAACGTAAATCTGCCTAAGTATTAATGACATTCGCTTCTATTTAACGTGAATCTCCATCGCATAAACTACTTCTTATCTTGTCAACATTAACTTAAACAACACATTAATTATCTTATAAAAGGGATTGAGACGGAGTTGTTAGTTTGTGAATTTGTTCCTAAGTATGACTCTAATATCAACCTTAATGGCATAGGCAAAAACTAAAATTAACCCTATAACTACTAAACATTAAACAACTAAATTTACTGTACGATTAAGCAATAACATAAAGCTTCTACTATTAACTACTCATTACCCAATTTTCAACGTAACAATTTACACCCGAGACAGTATTATTCATAGTCCAGTATTAACAAGCGATGAGTTTGAACTATCTTATCTAATATCAAATGCAAGTTCATTTATGATGAGTCTATCTCTTCAACATTACAAATATCCAATGAAAACAAAGGCATCATATTATAAAAATAGCATCACTTGATTCTGCAAAACAGTATAGGTGCAATTGTCGAACTTCCTATTGCCAGGGAGTAAAGTATACCTGGAAAATTTGTAAACAGTGAAGCAAAGACAAGGTCAGCAGTAGCAATGAACAAACAGCAACAGCAATGCAAGCATGTACCAGCAACACAATCCAAGTGCAACTCAAAACAGTCGATAACCCAGGGCCAATTCGTAGCAGAACCAACAGTCACACCAAGTAAACCAGTAAAAGAACCACGACCAGCAGTAACAACAATACAACTACAGCAACAAAGAACCCACCAGCAAACAAACCAACAGCAGTAACCAAACTCAACCCCACAAAGGTCCAAACACCACAACACTCAGCAATAGCTAGGCACAATTGACAGCAGCCTTCACAACAAAACAGTATAACCACAAGAAACAGCAGTAACAGAAGAACAAGAAGCCACAGCAGGAGCACCCAGTAGGCAGTGAATGCCCCCCTATCCGTATGAGTCTTAAGTGAATATTTATGCTGTGAATGTGTATTCCAGTGTTCTCTTTCTGTGTGTCTCTGTTTAAACTCCCAGACTCTTAAGTGTATCTCTCTGTTTCTCTGTTTAAACTTTTAGTCCATTCTAGTGTTTTTCTCCTTATTTCCTTCCCTTTCTCGGGTGTCTATCCGTGTCTATATATATCCAAACTAAAGGCCAGGCCAGCCTGTTTACCCTCCACATGTGCACTGACTGTCCAGCTCTTAAGAGCACTTAACAGTGTAAAATAAACTTCTTGCCCTAATATTCTCTGCCCAGCCCATCACTTAATGTCTAAATCTCATTTTTTAATCCAAAAGCGTACTAGTAGCTTGTTTTTCTATTCAAAACCCCTTACCCTGCCAGATGGCTCCCATGTTACTTATGTTTTCCAATTACACTGCACACACAGTGATAATCAGACCTACTGACAGTCCCTCCAACATGCTGGCCGGGTTCATTTGAATTAACTCTAAACCATATGGTCCCAATTCAGCTATAACCAATTTATCCTAAACCTATTTCAATTTCAAATCACACAGCACCCCAATTCAATTCAATAGTGCTTAATCAACTATCCAGAATTTCAAACAATCAAACCTACGCAATTAGATGGCGACATTCGTTTAATCAATTACGAGCTATATAATCGATAACGAATAATCGATATTCAACTATGCCTACGGGCAGAATCAGGGGGCAACAATCCGAGTCAACTATTCGACGATCTTAACTAAATTGAACACAATGTAATCACAACAACAACAATGAGCCGAACATACCAGAAAGAAATGATTTGACCAAATAAAAAGGTCTTGATTAGGAGGAGAAACGAAAGCAGAGAAAGTAGCTAACTAACTAAAAGAATGGAATCAATAAACACTTATACTAATAGATAAAAATCGGAAAGAGACAGAAAGATACCTTAAACAGTGAGAAGAATATGAAAACGCACGGACTTGGGCTCGAGGAGACTTGAAATTGCCTTCTTTTGAAGTTAATAGATTTTAATTGAAATATTTTCAAACGAAAACCTTCCAATTAAAATCTATTATCTTCAATTTGTTTTAATTCCGACCAAATCCCTAGTTTTCGAATTCTAGGGTTCTTGAAGGCTATTTTGGGGTTCGACTAATTCCGGTTGGATTCGAGCCGGACCAACCTTGGTGGGGTCGTGGGGAGGGTCTGGGGAGGCTGTGGTGCAAAGTTGGAGTTAATTGGGATGGTTTTGACTTTGGCTCGAATCTTCGATTGAAGATTCGAACCATTTGGTGATGATTCGAGGAGAGGGAGTTATGGATTCGGACTCAGGGTGGTTTGGTGGTTCAGGGGTGTTATTTTGGTGACCGGCGGCGTTGTTGCCGCCGGGTTTTCAGGCGGAGGGCGAGGGGGCGGCGCTAGGGTTTGTAGCATGTGAAGGTTGAGGGAGAGAGAGATGAAGGGGATGGGGGCGTCTGAGGACTGGGGGACGGGTTGGAGGTTTGGGGGGGGGGTTTTGTGTATTAAAATGCCAAGGTTAACGTGGGCCGTTGGATGATGAGAATCCAACGGCCAAGATCAAAAGATGGGGGGATTAATGTGATCCATCCGATCAACACAGATCAATGGCTTGGATCTCTTTACCAAAGACAAAAAACGACGTCGTTTGGGTCTTGCTGGAGGCGGGTTGGACCGGACCAGGTGGGATTCGTTTGGGCCTGGTTTTTGGACCAAACTATGGCCCAGATCTGATCTCATTACTACATGTATATATATATATATATACGTACATGTATATATATATATATATATATGCATACCATTATCCCACACAATTACATATCACCTAAAAATGCAAATCACATAATTTCGATATCAAACACTAAAAATGCAAAACCTAGTATATATATTTTTTTGTATTTTACTAATTTGAATAAATCAACACGCACACCAAAATGCAAATTTAAGATAAAAATAACACAAAATCACAAAATCATGCCCAACACGAAACTATTTTTATTTGGAATTTTATGGGAGTACTTCTCAGGTAAGGCAAAAATCACGTGCTCACAGCGATCAGTATTAAATAGTACTAGTTAAATTAAATTCGAATCAGGCTTGTTTGAACATATTAGATGGTATTACGTTAAAAAATTTAAATTATCATCTTATTTTACAATACAATATACTCAGAAATAAATTCTCTATTAAACTAAAAAGACTTATATAGTTATTGAAGAGCGTTTTTGTTTTATATTTTTCTTTATTATACTATCCAATCTTTAGTAATTATACATTGTTAATAAAAATATTTATTAGCATATTATTTTGTTTAATATTTTTGTAATGTAACCTTTTTATCAAGTACAAAGCAAATACTTTCATGCTCTATCCAAACTAGTGCAACAAGTTCACAAGTTCAGTTTTTGGAAGAATTGGCTTTAATGTTTTTCTAAATGATTGGCTATGATGATAAATTTAGTTGAAAGGTTTTTGTGTTTTTGTAGGAAGGATTGATTTTGGGCTTGTTCTTTATCAATACAAAATTCCTTCGACTCATTGTAAATGATGGTGTTTCATTGGGCATGGAGCTCAAAAAGTAAAAAAAATAACTTTTGTCATATATCAAAAGGACTCCTAAAAATTGTGGGTTTAAACGTGACATGATATTTCCATAACTATAAAAATATATGTCACGACCCAAATCTGGTCGTGATGGCGCCCAACAATTAAGCTAGGCCAGCCAGACCAACAATTCAATTATCACAACGATATCGGTCCCAAATGGACATCCCAAGAAGAATATATGAGTTTAAGAACTCCAATAATAATAAAAGTGAACAAAATACCGACACTCCCAAAGATCCGGAGTCACAAGTCTAGAGCCTCTAACAAAACCCAACAGGAATAGAGAGTACTGTATAGAAATACTCAAGTCCGAATACAAAATACAAATAACAACTGGAAAGGAGAGGAGAAGCTAGGTTCTGCGAACGTAGGCGACTACCTCAGCAACTCGATATGACACTGCAAATGCTAGAAATGCCTGTCTGCTGCTCCTGAGTACCTGAGTCTGCACACAAAAGGTGCAGGGAGTAGGGGTGAGTACTAAGTACTCAGTGAGTAACAAATATATATAAGTAGCTGACAGTAAGAAATCCACAAAATACCACAATATGAAGCTACACTACAGTCCGAATCTCCTACGAACTAGCAACAACAATACAATACAGCTACCACAGAGTAATTCAACAAATACAGATGCAATGCAACGCACATAACTGCTACGGCGTGTAGCCCGATCCCATTTAACGTCGACGGCGCTCACTGGGGGTGTGTACAGACTCCGGAGGGGCTCCTACAGCCCAAGCACAATACTGCTGCGGCGTGCAGCCCGATCCTCATATCAACCACTGCGGCGTGCAGCGCGATACCATACTCAGTCCACAATAAGCAATTAAGTCACAAAACAGTTCATTTTTCTTAATTCTGGTTTTCAATTCATAATTTATGAAAAATACTTAAACTTTATTAAATTTGCAAAAGCAGGTGACTTAGCATTTCAAAAGTATGATTTCAATTTCCAGGACTGAGATCAATGATTTAAGCAATTATAGCTATCACATAAATATTGTCCTCTAAGGACACTACAGGTCGGCACAAGGCCCCAAACAAGGCTTACAGCCCACAAATATATTCAAATACAGTGTATTTCCAACACTAATAACATATTATTCATTTCCGGGATGGACCAAGTCTCAATCCCCAGTCACAATCAATCCCGCACCTGCCACGGTGTGCGAGCCACGCCCTACTAGCGTCACAATGTGCTAAGCCGGGGTTTCGAACCCTCAAGCTACCATATACACAAACTACTCACCTCTAGCCGGTCGTAGACTCGTCCGCGATGCCTTTTCCTTTGAATTTAGCTCCCTCGTGCGTAGAATCTAGTCAAACCACAATAATTATATCAAATACGGGTCAAAGAATCATAACCCATTATAATTTACATGAAATTCGCATAAATACACCAAGTTGGTAAAACCCAACCCTGGGCCCACTGCTCGGAAAATTTCGAAATTAGAACCAATGCGACCCTCATCTCTCCACGAGTCCGTGCATATAAAATTTATTGAAATCGGAGTTCAAATGGTCTTCAAAATCCAAAAATCCCGTTTTCAATATTTAGGCCACATTTCTTCAAGATTTCAACCCAATTTCATGAAGATTGATGTTAATTCTACCATAAAATGATGTTTTTGAGTCAAGAATCTTACCTCCGACGAATACCCGATGAGTTCTCAGTGATTTCCTCGAGTTTTCTTCTCCCTAGGGCTCAAAATTATGTTTTGGGGGTGTAAACCCGTAACCCCTCTGCTTCTGGATTTTATTCACTGCCAGAGCTTTTTGCTCTTCGCGTTCGCGTGAGCTCCCACGCGTTCGCGATGAACAGCCCTCACTTACCCTTCGCGAACGCGACGCCTTCCACGCGTTGGCGATGCCCAACTTCCAGCTACCCTTCGTGAACGTGACACCATTCACGCGTTCGCGATGCTCAAACTCCCAGCGCCCAAAATCCTTCTACGTGTTCGCAATACTCCTCCCGCAAACGCGAAGCCTTACCCTCACACACCTACGCGAACGCGACCACTGGAGCGCGAACGCGATGCACACGATCCCTGGCCTATGCGAACGCGGCTCCCCTTCTCGCGAACGCGATGCATGATCCGCCTGGCCTTCGCGAACGCGGCCCATGCCACGCGAACGCGAAGGCTTAGATGCCTGGGCAGAACCTGCAGTTTTTCTGCAGATTTTTGCCAAGTCCAAATGCCCGGTTGATGGTCCGAAATCATCCCGAGGCCCCGGGACCCCAACGAAAACCACCAACGTACTCCAAAACATGATACGGACTTGTTCCAATCATAAAAACACCATACTAAACATCAAAATCACCATTTACTCACGAATTCAAGCCTAAGTGTCTTCAAAACTTTCAAAACTAACATTCAATCCAAAACCCGATCAAACGATGTCCGAATGACCTGAAAATTTGCAGACATATCCAAAATCACATAACGAAGCTACAGAAATTGTTGGAATTCCATTCCGACCCCCGGATCAAAATATCACCTACCATCCAGTTTTCGCCAAAATTCAACCTTCGCCAATTCAAGCCTAAAACTACACCGGACCTCCGAATTCAATTCCGATTGCTCTCCTAAGTCATAAATGATCCCCCGGAACTAGTCGAATCATCAGAATCCGGTTCCGAGCACTCTAACTTAATAGTCAACTCTTGGTTGACTTTCCATATTCAAGCTTCCTTCAAGCATGCTATTTGCTTCATTTTTAATCCAAATCACTCCTAATTCACCCGATATACTCTAATACTGTTATAAAAGCATAAGATATGTAATTGCAAGGTAACGGGGTGGTAATTCCCGTAACGACGGGCCGGGTCGTTACATTCTCCCCAACTTAAACAAACGCTCGTCCGCGAGCGGGTTAAGAAACATACCTGGAGTATCAAACAAGTGTGGATATCTGCTCCGCATTTCCTACTCGGTCTCCCAAGTTGCTTCCTCCACGGGACGACCTCTCCACTGCACTTTCACTGAAGCTATATCCTTGGATCTCAGCTTACGAACCTGTCGACCCAAAATGGCTACTGGTTCCACGTCATAAGTCAAATCCTCATCTAGCTGTATCGTGCTGAAGTCTAACACATAAGACGGGTCTCCGACATACTTCCAGAGCATAGATAGATGGAACACCGGGTGAACTCCTTGCAAACAAGGTGGCAAAGCAAGCATATAAGCCACCTCCCCAACTTCCCTAAGCACCTCAAAAGGTCCAATAAACCTTGGGCTCAACTTCCCTTTCTTTCCAAACCTCATAACACCCTTCATAGGCGAAACCTTCAGCAACACCTTCTCACCTACTGAATAAGACACATCTCGGACCTTCCGGTCCGCATAACTCTTCTGACGCGACTGAGCTGTGCGAAGTCTCTCCTGAATCACCTTCGCCTTGTCTAAGGCATCTTGGACTAACTCTGTCCCTAACAACTTAGCCTCGCCGGGCTCGAACCAATCGACTGGAGACCTACACCGTCTCCCATATAAAACTTCATACGGTGCCATCTGAATGCTGGACTGATAGCTATTATTATAAGCAAACTCCGTAAGAGGCAAATAATCAGCCCATGAACCACCAAAATCAATGACACAAGCACGCAACATGTCCTCCAATATCTGAATAGTACGCTCGGACTGCCCATCCGTCTGTGGATGAAATGCTGTGCTCAACTCTACCTGTGAACCCAACTCTCGCTGAAATGTCCTCCAGAACTGAGATGTGAACTGAGTACCTCTGTCTGATATAATAGAAATAGGAACTCCATGCAATCTCACTATCTCACGGATGAATATCTCCGCCAACCGCTCTGAGGAATAAGTAGTACACACTGGGATAAAGTGAGCTGACTTGGTCAACCTATCCACCACCACCCAAACCGAATCAAACTTCCTCGCTGTCCGAGGGAGTCCACTAACAAAGTCCATAGTTATTCTTTCCCACTTCCACTCCGGAATATCAATACGCTGGAATACACCACCAGGTCTCTGATGCTCATACTTGACCTGCTGACAATTTAGACACCGAGCCACATGGCTCACAATATCTTTCTTCATCTTTCTCCACCAGTAATGCTGCTTCAAATCCTGATACATCTTTGCGGCTCCTGGATGAATAGAATACCGCGAGCTATGGGCCTCTTCCAATATCAATTCACGAAGGCCATCAACATTGGGCACGCATATCCGGCCCTGCATCCGCAATACACCATCACTATCAATAGTGACATCTCTAGCATCATCATGCTGAACTCGGTCCTTAAGGACAAGTAAGTGTGGATCATCATACTGGCGCTCTCGAATACGATCATATAAAGAAGAACGAGCTACTACACAAGCCATCACCCGAACTGGGCTCAGAAATATCCAGTCTCACCATCTGATTAGCTAACGCCTGAACATCAACTGCAAGGGGTCTCTCCCCAACCGGAATATACGCCAAACTGCCCATACTAATAGCCTTCCGGCTCAAAGCATCAGCCACTACATTGGCTTTCCCGGGATGGTACAAGATAGTAATATCATAATCTTTAAGCAATTCAAGCCATCTCCGCTGCCTCAAATTTAGATCTTTTTGCTTAAACAAATGTTGAAGGCTGCGGTGGTCTGTATATACATCACAAGATACACCATATAAGTAATGCCTCCAAATCTTCAAGGCATGAACAATAGAAACTAACTCTAAATCGTGAACAGTGTAGTTCTTCTCATGGGGCTTTAACTGACGAGAAGCATATGCAATGACTCTACCCTCCTGCATCATTTCACAATCGATCCAAACTCTCGAAGCATCGCAATACACCGTATAAGACCCTAAAATTGATGGCAACACAAGTACCGGAGCTGTGGTCAAGGCCGACTTGAGCTTCTAGAAGCTCTCCTCACATTCATCAGACCACACAAATGGAGCATTCTTCTATGTCAACTTAGTCAACGGTGAAGCAATAGATGAGAAATCCTGAACAAATCGGCGATAATAGCCTGCCAAGCCAAGAAAACTCCGAATCTCTGTAGCTGAGGAAGGTCTGGGCCAATTCTGCACTGCCTTGACCTTCTGTGGATCAACCCGAATACCATCATTGGACACTATATGTCCCAGAAAACCGACAGTATCAAGCCCGAACTCACACTTAGTGAATTTTGCATAAAGCTTCTCTTCTCTCAACTTCTGCAATGCCACCCTCAAATGCTGTGCATGCTCCTCCTGGCTGCGTGAATATACTAGAATATCATCAATAAACACAATCACAAAAGAATCAAGGTACGGCCAAAATATACTATTTATCAAGTGCATGAATGCAGCTGGGGCATTAGTTAGCCCGAAAGACATCACCAGGAACTCGTAGTGCCCATATTGCGTCCTAAACGCTGTCTTCATAATATCCGAGTCCCTGATCTTCAACTGATGATAACCCGATCGAAGATCAATCTTAGAAAATACACTAGCTCCTTGGAGCTGATCAAATAGGTCCTCAATACGAGGCAATGGGTACTTATTCTTCATTGTTACCTTGTTCAGATGCCTGTAATCAATGCACATTCTCATTGTGCCATCTTTCTTCTTCACGAACAACACCGGTGCACCCCAAGGTGACACACTCGGGCGAATGAAACCCTTATCTAAGAGTTCCTGAAGTTGTTCCTTCAATTTTTTTAACTCTGCTAGTGCCATGCGATAGGGAGGAATAGAAATTGGCTGAGTGCCCGGCACCAAGTCAATACCAAAGTCAATATCTCTGTCAGGCGGCATGCCCGGTAGGTCTGCTGGAAATACATCCGGAAACTCCCTCACAATGGGGACCGAATCAAGACTGGGTGTCTCGGCCTCAACATTTCTAATGAAGGCCAAATAAGATAAACAACCCTTGCCAATCATTCGTTAGGCCTTTATATAAGAAATCACCCTGTCGGACACATAGTCAGTCAAGCCACGCCACTCGATCCTCGAATTACCTAGAATAGCTAGTGTGACTGTCATGGCATGACAGTCCAGAATCGCATGGTAAGGAGATAGTCAATCCATGCCTAGAATTACATCGAAATCTACCATGCCCAGTAGTAATAAATCAACTCGGGTCTCCAAACCCCCAATAGTAATAAGACAGGATCGATATACCTGATCCACAACAACAGTATCCCCCACTGGGGTAGACACGTGTACGGGCAAAGCAAGAATACCACGGGTCATACCCAAATGATGTGCAAAATAAGTAGAGACATAAGAATAGGTAGATCCGGGATCAAATAAGACAAAAGCATCCCTGTGGCAGACTGAGATAATACCTGAAATGACCGCATCTGAAGCACTAGCATCCTTCCTATCCGGAAGAGCATAGAAACGAGCCTGGCCTCCACCAGTACGATCCTCGCCCCTAGGGCGACCTCTGGATACCTGGCCACCGGTCCTAGCCGACTATGCTGGCGCTGAAGAAACATGAGTAGAAGACGAGGGCTGATCCCTCTGCTAAGACCGCCTACGAAGCCACTGAGGACACTCTCTCTTGATATGGCCCAAGTCACCGCACTCAAAACAACGGCCCGAAGATGGAAGAAGGGGCTGCTGAGGACCCCTCGCTACAGATGAACCCTGTGCTGAGGAAGCAGGAGCAGAGCTCTGAGCTGGAAGAGCACTTAGTGCAGGCTGACTCTGCTGACGGCTCTGCTGACCCTGATAACCCTGATGGCCCTGACGACCACGATCTGATGAAACCCCACTGGACTCTGCACGTCCAGACTGATGAGACCCGAAAGAACGACCCCTGCTATACTGGGGTTGGCCCCTAGACGGAGCACCACTGTAGCTGCTGCCAGTACCACGAGGCCTCTTAGCCTCTCTCTCCTCCCGCTCTCTGCGGCGATCTGTCTCAATATGACGGGCAGCATCAACCACCTCCTCAAAGGTAACTGCCGAAACTCTCTCCCTAGTCATCAATATGCGGATGGGATAAATAAGGCCATCGATAAATCTCCGAATCCTCTCTCTGTCTGTAGGAACCATCCACATGGCATGACGGGCCAACTGTGTGAATCTCATCTCATACTTACCGACATATGTCCCTGCTTCAACCACTCAAACTGATGATGCAGCTCCTCTCTCTGGGATTGAGGCACATACTTCTCTAAAAATACCATGGAGAACTGCTGCCAAGTGAGGGGCGCTACCCCAGCGGTCCTACGCCTCTCAAAATCCTCCCACCACTGAAATGCTGGTCCTGTTAACTGAAAGGTAGTGAAAGCAACACCGCTGGACTCCAGAATACCCGCAGTGCAAAGCATACGCTGACAGTTATCTAGAAAACTCTAGGTGTCCTCGCCCTCAGCACCACTGAATGCCGGAGGCTGTAGCCTCTCAAACCTTTCCAAACGACGCTGCTCAACGTCAAGCATAGCTGGAACCACATAAGATGAGGCTGGTGCAACAAGTGCAGCTGGATGGGCTGGAGCTGCCCCAGAGGCCTGTAAACCCTGAACTGCCGGCTCGGGTGTGTGAGCCACGGGGTCTGATTCCCTCCCCCTGCCTGTGAAGAATCCGCTGCAGCAGTAGCTGCAACTACCTGTGCCAAGCTCGTGCACACCGATAAGATCTGAGCCAAGGTCTCCTGAAGACCTGGTATGACAATGGGCACTGTCGGTGCCTGAACCTGAGTTGCCGGAACGTTTGCTGCTGGAATCTGGTCCTGAGTTTGGGCCACTGGTGTAGGAATCTGACCTTGAGTCTGGTCAGCTGGTGGGTCAGCAGGCACTGGCACTGCTGCCCTACCTCTACCACGACCACGGCCTCCGGGTGCCAATGGTGGTCGTCCGCCACGTCCGTTAGCTCGTGTTCTCGCCATCTGCAAGAGAATAGAATATGGAAAAATTTAATTTCATGATAACACAAATCGCACGATATGAATCCAAGAAAATGAGGTTTTTCCTAAAGTTTATGTAGCCCTCCGAGGATAGATACGGACGTCTACGTACCGATCCGCGAAAGCCTACTAAACCGGCTCATGACTCGCGAGTCCTAATAACCTAGGCTCTGATACCAACTTGTCACGACCCAAATCCGGTCGTGATGGCGCCCAACAATCAAGCTAGGCCAGCCAGACCAACAATTCAATTATCACAACGATATCGGTCCCAAATGGACATCCCAAGAAGAATATATGAGTTTAAGAACTCCAATAATAATAAAAGTGAACAAAATACTGACACTCCCAAAGATCCGGAGTCACAAGTCTAGAGCCTCTAACAAAAAACCAACAGAGGAATAGAGAGTATCGTATAGAAATACTCAAGTACGAATACAAAATACAAGTAACAACGCTGGAAAAGAGTGGAGAAGCTAGGTTCCTGCGAACGTAGGCGACTACCTCGGCAACTCGAAATGACACTGCAAACGCCGGAATTGGCCTGTCTACTGCTCCCGAGTACCCGAATCCGCACACAAAGGTGCGGGGAGTAGGGATGAGTACTAAGTACTCGGTGAGTAACAAATATATATAAGTAGCTGAAGGTAAGAAATCCACAAAATACCACGATATGAAGCTACACTACGGTCCGAATCTCCTACGAACTAGCGACAACAATACAATACAGCTACCACAGAGTAATTCAACAAATACGGATGCAATGCAATGCACATAACTCCTACGGCGTGTAGGCCGATCCAATTTAACGTCGACGGTGCTCGACTGGGGGTGTGTACGGACTCGGAGGGGCTCACTGCGGCCCAAGTGCAATGCTGCTACGGCGTGCGGCCCGATCCTCATATCAACCAGCTGCGGCGTGCGGCCGAGTCCCATGCTCGGTCCACGATCGGCATTTAAGTCACAAAACGAGTTCATTTTTCTTAATTCCGAGTTTTCAATTCATAATTTATGAAAAATACTTAAACTTTATTAAATTTGCAAAAGCGGGTGACTTAGCATTTCAAAAGTGTGATTTCAATTTCCAGGACTGAGATCAGTGATTTAAGCAATTATAGCTATCACATAAATATTGTCCTCTAAGGACACTACAGGTCGGCACAAGGCCCCAAACAAGGCTTATCACCCACAAATATATCAAATACAGTGTATTTCCAACACTAATAACATATTATTCATTTCCGGGATGGACCAAGTCTCAATCCCCGGTCACAATCAATCCCGCACCTGCCACGGTGTGCGAGCCACGCCCTACTAGCGTCACAATGTGCTAAGCCGGGGTTTCGAACCCTCGGGCTACCATATACACAAACTACTCACCTCTAGCCGGTCGTAGACTCGTCCGCGATGCCTTTTCCTTTGAATTTAGCTCCCTCGTGCGTAGAATCTAGTCAAACCACAATAATTATATCAAATACGGGTCAAAGAATCATAACACATTACAATTTACATGAAATTCGCATAAATACACCAAGTTGGTAAAACCCGACCCCGGGCCCACTGCTCGGAAAATTTCGAAATTAGAACCAACGCGACACTCATCTCGCCACGAGTCCGTGCATATAAAATTTATCGAAATCGGAGTTCAAATGGTCTTCCAAATCCAAAAATCCCGTTTTCAATATTTAGGCCACATTTCTTCAAGATTTCAACCCAATTTCATGAAGATTGATGTTAATTCTACCATAAAATGATGTTTTTGAGTCAAGAATCTTAACTCCGATGAATACCCGATGACTTCTCAGTGATTTCCTCGAGTTTTCTTCTCCCTAGGGCTCAAAATTATGTTTTGGGGGTGTAAACCCGTAACCCCTCTGCTTCTGGATTTTATTCACTGCCAGAGCTTTTTGCTCTTCGCGTTCGCGTGAGCTCCCACGCGTTCGCGATGAACAGCCCTCACTTACCCTTCGCGAACGCGACGCCTTCCACGCGTTCGCGATGCCCAACTTCCAGCTACCCTTCGCGAACGCGACACCATTCACGCGTTCGCGATGCTCAAACTCCCAGCGACCAAAATCCTTCTACACGTTCGCAATACTCCTCCCGCGAACGCGAAGCCTTACCCTCACACACCTACGCGAACGCGACCACTGGAACGCGAACGCGATGCACACGATCCCTGGCCTACGCGAACGCGGCTCCCCTTCTCGCGAACGCGATGCATGATCCGCCTGGCCTTCGCGAACGCGGCCCATGCCACGCGAACGCGAAGGCTTATATGCCTGGGCAGAACCTGCAGGTTTTCCGCAGATTTTTGCCAAGTCCAAAAGCCCGGTTGATGGTCCGAAATCATCCCGAGGCCCCCGGGACCCCAATGAAAACCACCAACGTACTCCAAAACATGATACGGACTTGTTCCAATCATAAAAACACCATACTAAACATCAAAATCACCATTTACTCACGAATTCAAGCCTAAGTTTCTTCAAAACTTTCAAAACTAACATTCAATCCAAAACCCGATCAAACAATGTCCGAATGACCTGAAAATTTGCGGACATATCCAAAATCACATAACGAAGCTACAGAAATTGTCGGAATTCCATTCCGACCCCCGGATCAAAATATCACCTACCATCCGGTTTTCGCCAAAATTCAACCTTCGCCAATTCAAGCCTAAAACTACACGGACCTCCGAATTCAATTCCGATTGTTCTCCTAAGTCATAAATGACCCGGAACTAGTCGAATCATCAGAATCCGGTTCCGAGCACTCTAACTCAATAGTCAACTCTTGGTTAACTTTCCATATTCAAGCTTCCTTCAAGCATGCTATTTGCTTCATTTTTAATCCAAATCACTCCTAATTCACCCGATATACTCTAATACTGTTATAAAAGCATAAGATATGTAATTGCAAGGTAACGGGGTGGTAATTCCCGTAACGATAGGCCGGGTCGTTACACACACACACACACACACACACACACACACACACAGATATATGAAAGGGTATTATAGAATAAGGATATATATATATATATATATATATATATATATTGTCTTTTTTATATATCTTATCGATTTATCGAAAAACCGATAACCAAAACCGAAGAACCCACACAGTGAGCACGGGTACCCAAATTGGATCGGGCACACACACACACACACACACACACACACACACACACACACATATATATATATATATATATATATATATATATATATATATATATATATATATATATATATATATATATATATATATATATATATATATTATGCATTTCTTAATATTGTTCAATGGACATATGAATTATTATTATTATTAATAAAAACACAATTTAGTATACTAACTACTTCCATATATATACACATGCACTAGTACAACTACATTAGGAAGAAATTACTCTCCAATTTAAATTGACTCTATATATATATATATATATATATATATATATAATTAAATTGGCATGTGTATTATTAACTAGATGGGGATGGCCTGTGCCAGCACAGGCCTAACATTTTAATTTTGAAGCGGTTGTTGTTGTTTATTGATGATTCCGATAATTAATTAATTATTTAGTCATGATGTACCTATGCTAGACTAGAATTGCAGAAAATACGAAGGAGCATAGGCACAATCTTGCATTTTTGAACTTATCTCATAAATAAATTTATCATATTTTCGGTAGAGTAGTATATATGCTCTTGTGTTGTTTTAGAATTGGATCCAAAAGAAAAGGGAATGCACTTGGCAACCCTCCGCAAGGAAGTCTAGATAAACCATTGGTCTGGCATGTGACATAAAATAGAAAACTTTTATATTTTATTGTGCTGCTACCAATGTGTAAAAGCTCCATTCATCTAGCGCATAGTCGGAGAAATGCTCCTCAAAATCAATATCTTTTAAATTCCCTATCGGGACATCTAAGGCCACTGGATTTCTGCAAAGTTTAGAAGGGAAAAAGATCTTCATATAAGAGATAATTTAGCAATGAGTAACCTGAAAGATAACATCTCATTGAATTGCATATAAAATTATATTTCTTTCTGACTCTCTACTGATTCTAGGAGGCTGATCATATCCGCAGAAGAAACTGTCAGGTCTCACAAACAAAAAATTTACTCTAGGTAAAATTAGCCTGAAATGTCCACTTCCAAGTGTGCAAAAAACATACAAGGAGATTTCACGTCTAAGGGAAAATAATAAAGAGGTGGTGCATTTTCTTTAAATATAATGATACAAAAAATTTATTGTGGTACTTTATCATAAATTACATTGTCTGATTTGTTATGTCAAAGACCTATCGGTACCAAAACCAATAGTTTTTACCAGTTTCCTATTGCTTACATTTAAAGAAGTTTGAAAAATTACGACGATCAAATACAAACCCAGCAAGAAAGGACTTGGAAGAACGGAGAAGACAAATTGAAAAATTAATACTTCATCAAATACTTATTATGAAGAAACAAAATGAAGAATAGACAAATACTCACTATAACCCAAAAATAAAACCAAGGCGAAGGATTAATTGAAATCCAAATAGAGAAATGGTTTTGAAAAAAAGCACCCCAAACATGCACAGAGGAGATCTAGACCAAGAGAGACGTGAGTCAGAGAAGAAAATGAAGCGGAAAAAAAAATCTGCATAAATACAACTGTTGTATGTGTTGGCAGCAAGAAAAATGCCACGTAATGATGTGATTCTCAAATTCGTAACACATGCAAATAAAAACCCTAAAATGACAAAGAGATGCAATGACTGAACTACCCTCAGCATTGATTGTAATTCCTTTAAGCACACAGGTTGAAACCTGTGGCTTTTCTATATAATAATATAATATACTAGGTAAGCTCGGCCCGTGCCAGCACGGGCCCAACGTTATTTAATTTTTATATGAGTAGGTAGGCAATAGTATATGCTGATGGACCAGACAAAATAAGTAGATAATATTATATTTACATAAGTTGTGATGGGATGCTTAAAGTGCCATAGTAGTTACAACAGATGTTATACAACTATTTACATTTTAATAGAAGGAGATGCGATATGTGCGGTCTGTGGTCTTTTTTCTGGTCTTCTTTTTAGTGGCTCTTGACCAAAAAGGCCTGCAAAAAAAGACCCTGCAGTAAATTTGAATACTTTAGCCACACTTCTGTAATCCAACATAACTAAGAATTATCCAAGAATGCTTAAAAAGGGCTAAAAGAAGCTTGAATGTCTTCATTTTTTTATCAACAATCTAAAAGTTGCATTAGAGTGTTGTGGGGTTTTGAGCAATAATGATTACACCAAATTGAAGATAAATGAGAAGCATTTATGTTTGCATAAAACAATCACTAAAGATGAAAATCAAATGTTTAATCTTGGAGACAACAGAACATATAGTACTCCATTAATTAAATTTTAATGTTTGGCTGGGACGTCTTTTTAGTATCAATTACCAGCTACTAAGAAAGGGATTGATTAATTTAGTGTCATAGGGGACATCTTAGTAGTAGTTGTAGTAAACACATATAAAAATGGTTGACCAAACCAACTTTCATATACTTACGTATGCATTCTATCAGGGCTATTTCAAAAAGGATATGAAGTATTATAAATACATAGTCTAAATTTGTAATGAAGTACACTGACCTTGTGTCGTTGCGACATATTTCGAGTAAGGTGCACAATGTCTCAGCATGAAATCATCTTGTTCAACAGAAAGAAGGATGCCTCTACTGCTGTAAGTTATGTTTCAAACATGAATCAGCAACTTTCATAATGAGCAAGTTGTAGGCTATGGTTATAAATTATTATGTCTTGCAACATTTTAACTATGTAGTTCCGCAAAATGGCATATATAATCACACAATATTACAATAAGAAGGAAAAGCAGCTTCCCAAAAGATCAGTTTGAAAATGCTCTTTTCCATTCTAATAGTGAGATAGAAATAGATAACAAAGACTAAACTAACAGCAACAAGAAATTAATTAATTAATTGACAAACCACTACTGATTTTGTGAGAGTGAGAACATGCATGCATGTTTTTAAATTGCACAAGAATTTCTTTCCAGAATAGACATTAAACTCATGGAAATAATTTCCTACAAAAACTGACCCTTAATTAGGCACATCAAACTACAACTCAATTTAGCAGGGAAGGGAGCTGCCAGTATTCAGCAGTGCAGCAACTCAAACAGACATCCGACCTCGAACACTCAGTCACAGTTCCATAAAAAAAAATTCAAACAGGCATTTAAACACAGAAAATTAACTCGAGATCTTGACTCAAATGACAACTCGACTCCGTGACAACAGATAAGGCATGAGCATAGAGGACAATCCTTCAAACTCAACCTTTGCTGACTAAATTTAACCAATGCGAAGAGATTCATCAGCAGGAAATTCGATTATAATACAAAACAAACCACTACAAACTGAACCTCACAGCTTAAGAAAAACACATAAAACATAATAGAATCGCATAGAAATAAAGAGAGGAAAATTGAACCTGAAGTTGCAAATCTTGCTTAAGTAATTCCACTCTAATAGTTTATATTATTTGATTTCAAGATATTTACAATCTTCTAGGGAGTAAAGAGATTGTCTATATAATTCACCTTATTACACATTTAAGGTGAAAACAAACAATTATAACATTTCTAGCTGAACCATAGGTTTATGTTTAAAGATGTAAAACCAAGTTATTTATTAGTTTTTAGTTTAGCCAGTTTCTGTGCAAATTGTAAAAAATCTGTCCATGGCTTATTATTTAATTTTTATATGAGTAGGTAGGCAATAGTATATGCTGATGGACCAGACAAAATAAGTAGGTAATATTATATTTACATAAGTTGAAAGAAAGACGACATGAAACGTTAATAATGGTGGACAAGCAAGGCAGAAACTATATGGACATAGAGTAAAACATCAGCAAAATGCATCAATCCGTTCAATATAGGAAGATGGAGGTAGATGTGTGAGCTGATATTCTCTGATGATGCCTTAAATTATTAGAAAATGACAAAAGTAACAGCTTAAATTCAGCTTCCTTCAGTAAATTTTCCAGCACATGGTAGTACTAATGAAGAATTCTGTGTACTGAAGAACCAAATGTTACGAATATAACAACAATTGCTATTGATACCTGGGTATGCAGAAGAATTCCGAACACAATATTTATTGACGGGAGACAGTTAAATAACAAAGATTCGAGAAATTGAGTGCTTCAATCACTATTAGCAGATACCACGAAGAAAACAGAATCTAGGTGTTCAAATAAAGAGAGATTATACCAGACCACGACCAAACAATTAAATGACCATTCACAAACGTATCTTGAACTGAAACAAACCACGCCAAATAAGTAAAAATACTTGCATATAAGATTACACAAGGTCATGTTTTTCTGCAAAGTCACTTGAATCCGCATAGTTCAAAGCTAGTAAAAGAAAAAATCAATATTAAACACATGATTTATGCATATCGAAGTATGTAAAATGAAACACGCCTAAAATTCCTACATTTATGACAGAAATAGAAGCTCACTGGAGAAAAGAAGTAGCCAATTGCAGACAACTCAATGAGATGTGTTCCTGTTGACACATTATAGATAACAACAATCTCTTCTCACAACATTTGCAAAAAGAAATAACATTCAAGTTTTCATGCTATCCACGAGCTTAAAGATTTAGAGGAAATGACAAGCGAAATAGAATGGACAGACTACATATGAATAATAATATTGGAGATTATTTTTGCCAACATTTATTTTTAAGAAAGCTTTCTCAAATTTCATAAAGTTGCAAAATTAATTAGTTTTTTCATTGGCACATACAATACCTATATGTAAATGAGGAGAGATCTGACATTTACCTTTCGGGCGAAAGGCTACTGGATAACAAAAGCACTCCACAACCACACAATGGAACACAATAAGTGCAATAACAGAAAGAATAAATTGACATGGTGAAAGGTCAAAAAGTAAAACGAAAACGCATATAGGAAACGAAACTAAGACCTAAGGTGCCATATAAAATAAGCATTTACTGATCGGGTAAAGATTTCGAGATTAGACAGAGGGGCAGACCCATTATTCATTGAGTTTAGAACTGTGGGCTACTGGCCCTAGAAGATTTATCAGTTATAAAAAAAAAAACATAAAAAGTCTGCAAGGAATTGTTCATATAGGACTAAGACAGCAAAAGAAGCACTTGAAGTTAATAAACATCCAGGATCATGCAGCATGTGCTCCAACATATGTAATTATTATCCTAAAAGCAGGAACAACAGCTAATCTATCCAAAAGGTTTAGGCTCTTTCAGAGAAACTACATGAGTAGCTTTTCAAATCACAAACAGATGCAAAGAAGAGCAATATAAAGGTATTACACAGTACACAAGCATCAAATTAAATAGCAGGCTGTGTAAGCTCCATCGTAACACTAAAATAAATGAACTACTTACTGTAAGTTCTCACATCTTGAATTCAGAACAAAATCAAAATAGGCAAGAGTGTGATCTCCCACTCTCAAAATGTATGTCTTTTATCCAGAACTTTGAACTCAGCTAACACTCAATAACATGATCATATCAAACAAGTTTCAATGTATTAAACACATGATTTATGTATATCGAAGTATGTAAAATAAAACACGCCCAAAATTCCTACATTGATGGCAGAAATCATCTTAGCTTAAGAAATATATCAGATAATCTCAATAAAGCAAGTTGCATTCAGCAAAACAAAATCAGTATCTAAAGAATAGAAGAAAAAGAATACAATCTTATATAACTAACACCAGAAATAACAGTATATCACAAATACGCGTCTATGTAGCTATTTTCAATCATCAAATAAGATACAACAATTGAATGAACAAATAAAATCCAGTGAGAAAGAATTCCAAGAAGGAAAAAACAAAAAACCAACAAATATCAATTTTAATCATTATATGAAAAATCACACACAATACTGCTTTATAATTACAAATCATATCTGACCAAATTGTAACCACCCTATCTCAGCTGAAACATTGTTATTTTCTTTAATTTTAGGTCTACAAAATCTCCCCTCACCAAATGGTTTACTCTTTTTCTTGGCTGGTTGATGGGTAGTGGTGAGACTCAAACGCAAGGCCTTCGGGTTGCTCTCATATCATATAAAAAGAGAAGAGCATCTTACTCATGATTCGGTCAGCCCAGATGGTTTCACACAAAACATTCGCACACACACACATGTAAAGATCGTCCAATGAAGTTACCAAAAAAATGATTGCCAAAATAAGGAAAAAATTCTAATGTAACATACACATTTACCAGATTGAAAAAATTCTAATGTAAAATACACATTTAGCAGATTGAGTTGTGTGAATTATCTCACTTAAAAGCTTTTTTAATCAAGCTCATCTAAAAGTTCCTCAACATGTATTAAAGCCTCGATAACCTTGGAAGTGAGTTAATAGCTTATGCCTACTGGAAAATGACCTTATCTGCCCCGCCAGCTATAATATTCTTTATTTCATAACATCACTACTTTATTCTTCTATGGAATCTGCTAACTGTTCTAGCGGGCACCATACTTATTTTTGGTGACCAAAGGCAATCAAATCTTAGCTTACTTGAGTTGTATGAGCAGTCTATTCTAAAAGCTCTTCTTCTTTAATCAAGCTCACCTAAATGCTCTTCAGCATGTATTAAAGTCTTAATGCTTTTGAGAGCGAGTTAAGTAGCTTATGCCTACCGGCAAATGGCCTTATACGCCCTTCCGGCTAAAATTTTCTTTACTTTCATAGCTTCACTATTCTTCTCCATATTTATCTTGTAATCATTCTAGCAGCACCACTCTTATTCTCAAGGACCCAAAGCACCACGCCAGTTTTTCAATGTCGCACGTAACTCTTTCATTAGTCATTCCAGCAGCATGCGCATCTTTTCAACCATCTCCGCAGCACCCTACCTTTTTTCAATAAGAGTACCGGCAAAACCATCTTTCTCAACAGCTATTCCGGGAAGGCGGGAACAAAACTTTCACGCAAGATTCGTGTTATCAGAACTTTCCCTGCTACTTTAAAGACAAGTTCTCGCGCAACTATTTTTTTCTTTTTTAATACTTTAAAGTAAGCAAACTGCTGTTGATTAGAGCTTAGGTTAGAGAGAAAATGCCATTATAACACTCATGGCAACATATATGAAACAAAAGGGAAAATAATAAATTTGATCATATAATTGCCAATTGAAATGCAAGGAACAAAATTTGGGAATTAAGATATTCCATCATTAACAGTATCTAAAAGGAACAAAATCAATGCAAAAAAACACGAGGGTTTGCAATTTGGGAAAGCAAAGAGAACACCCAGTTATAAAATGCAAATAGCAGAGCATATCAATATTCCAATTTCTTTATAAAAAAAATTGTTTTGAATAGAAAATCATAATGCAAGATATGTCTTTAAAAGGAGAACACTACAATGCTTCTGAAAATGATTACTCGTCAATAAGCCCTAAATATGAAAGTATTAAGTGGCTCTTTAGTACTGCCTTGAGATTGAAAATAGAGAGGAGGAAGAAGAAGAACATACAACTGAAGAAGCTACAGAATCGAAAATAGATTTGAAGAGGAGGAGTAAAAGGACTACAGTGGCAACATCGGGTGAAACTTGAACAAGATCTCAGATATTATATACCCAAAAATTCCTTTCTTCAATTTATGTTCAATACCCATACCAATATCATCCATGGACTGAAAATCTGAACAAAAAAAGTTGCATATTGGCTGAAACTAATTAAAAAAGCAAAAGAGGAGAAACAAATAGAAAGACAAAACCACAAAATTAAACTACAAAAGGAAAGGATTGTTTTTCATATCAGATGTGTAGCAAAAATTATGGGCGAAATTGAGTAAAATCATACCTGGATGTAGGAGAAATTCGACGAAGAGAAAGATGAAGAGAATGAAGAAGTTCAGAAGCCTTAGTATATTTTATTCAGTTGAGAAAACCTAATATTACTCCTTTAACAGACATGTGCTCCTGTAAAACATACACGTAGTGATTGTGCAGAAACATTAAAACACGTATAAGAGGGAGTATTTGTATATTTGATGTGAAATGACACAAACACCCCGGAGCTTTTCCAAAAATACCACTAAGCAGACAGGTCGAAACCTCTGCTCTTCTAAAAAATAGAAAAGATAAATTTACCAGTTTTGTATTATAACTACTCCATATATATATTTTGTATTTTTCATTATGAAATTATGAGTTTTATTTATTAACTAAATTTTCCTACATGAGAAATTTATTTAGTATATGTATTTTTACGATATCATTTGAGGTCTTCATTCATTCTTCTATATATATATATATATATATATATATATATATATATATATATATATATATATATATATATATATATATATATATTCTTTGTTTGACTACATTAATTTACCTTTATTTAATAGTTAAATGGACATATGAATTATTAATAAAAACCCAATTTAATATATTAACTACTCCCATATATATATACACCCGCACTACTATAACTATATTAGGAAGAAATTACTCTCCAATTCAAATTGGTAGTTTTTTTATTGTAAAATAATTTTTAAACTCCAATTTAAATGAGTAAAATAGTTTTTTTTTGTATTTTTATTTTTTATTGATAATTATAAGATATTTATATTTATTAATTCATGTAGTGTAACCAATTAATTCAAAATTTAAAATTCAATAAAAAATTAGTTAAAAAATAATTTATTTTGTCTTAACAATGTCATTTGATTTTTTTTGGTTAAGACACTTATTTTAATGTGATAATTTTGCTTCTCCTATTCATAAATGAAAGATAGTGAATATCTTGTGAAATAGTGAAGGCACAAATAAACTGACTCGATTATTTAAATATGACGGGCAAATTGACATATTCTAAATCTTTAAGGGTCAATTCCCATTTAACGCAATAACTCTGCCACTCAAAAACCCGACATTGTCCTTGAAGAACCCAACTGCCAAAGATATCTTTTTGACAAACAAGAATCACCGACGATATACGCCATGGTTTGTGCTTAGTACTTTCCTTAGTTTCCCCTTTCAATTTTTTCAATTGTCATACCCAATTTGCATTCTTGGATTTTCTTATCCATGTTGATGTGCGTGCGTGCGTGTGTGTTTCAATATAGGTATATGTCGTAATTCGATCTCCATTCTGCTTCTTATATATCTACTGCTTTTCCTCTCTATAATTCTGGAAATGCTCACCTGGGGGTGTGTGTGGGGGTTGAGGGTGGGGGAAATTAATTCTTATTAACTGTTTAAGTTCTATTCACTATTAATGTCAGAAATATTTACAGGTCACTTATTAGGTAATTGCATGTAAATCCCTTGATAAACATTAATTATTTATCTGGTAAAAATAGTAACTAAACTGCTGTCAAATCTTTATTCTGTCGGTGCATATAATTTAAATCCGAGCCGTATGAATACTGACATTGGAATAGAGCAGAGTGTATACTAAAGATAGTAGACCCCAATTGTTTAGGGAGTGTACGGTAGTTGTTTGATCGGATTATGTGGAGAAATTGTTCATATGATTGTGAGGTTTAAAGATATTGGGTTTAACTTGTAAGAAATCTTCTTGTACATATATTTTAACTGAGAAAAACCGCCCTAAATTGCACTGTGTTATTATGTGTTGGTGGGTTACTTTCCACTCAAAACACTCGTTAACTTGGTGCTATTAGGTAAATATGTTGCTCCAATGCCATTTGGTTTTCCAAAATTTGGTGGTTACTCTGGAATAAGATGATCATTCATGTTCTTCTGTTAGCCATCAAATGGTGTTTGATCAAGGAGTTTGTGGGAATTGTAACCTCTGTTTGGTTTTATTTTGACAACTGGTGCATTTTCCTTGTGAGCTTTGCTCCTTGACAACTTTTTGGGGTTGACGGGGGGACTTTAGCTGAGAAGTGTTGGTGGAATTTATGCATAAATATGTTATGATAGATGAATTTTTGAGCTTAGAGTTAAACACAGATTGGACCCTTACCAGTTAGGTAGTGTTAACCGAGGTCTAGTGAGGCGCGCTTAAGCCCTAAAGCGAGGCTCAAAACATATTGAGCGCTTTGCCTCGCTTGGTGGGCCCTTCAACATTGTCATCAAAGTTCTAAGACATGCTTTTTCTGGCCAAAAAGCGTAATCCTAAAGAGGCCATACTAAACCATTGATATTTCACTTTATTATAATTTTTCTTCAATTTCTTAGTCCATATATTTGGTATTCATGCTTATAGATATTATTAGTTTTGGACTACACATACATATTTGTAATTTTTTTCCATTTGCGCCTTTCTTTGTTAAGCCCATGCCTTATTTGCGCTTTGCACTTAAAGCTCCAACTTTTGTTAGAGCTTTTTTGCGCTTTTCGCCTTTAATAACACTACCGAGGTCGACTGGATCTTCCATTGCTTATTTTTCTGGATTAAAGAAAGACCGGAGAACTTCATTTCCTTCTGTAAACAAATATAAGTTTTTATTACAAGATTAGTAGAGGTACTTATTTCTTGGTTATGATCACTATGTAAATCTTGCCCAGCAACTATGAAAGACATGCGCACAATGGTTTATATAATAAATACGGCATTGAGCTATATTTGGCAAATCTTCACAAAGCCGAACTCTATTGGTAGGTATGCAGGAAGGACAAATAAAAAGTTGACTGTTTATTTGTATTATCAGGCTCAAAAACGATAGAAATATGCAAATCAACATGGATATAAATCTTGATAAGAAAAACCAATGAACTAAATGGATCTAGATAATAGCATATAAACCTAAATACTATTGGAAACACTACTGAGTACTATAATATATGTAATTATGTATGTGTATATGAACTTATAGAAGCATAGGTAAGTGATGACTGATGAGAAAAGAGAATTTGATGCTGATGGATTGTTTGATATAATAAATCAATTTGGTTCTTTAATTTCTTTCTGTCTATGCAGGCAATGTATATCCGTGTCAAGCGTAATAGGACCACCTACTTTATTCAATGTGACCCAACCGAGACAATTCTACAAATAAAGGAGAAATTGTATAACCTCATAGATCAACCTGTTAATGATCAGCGATTAATCCTGGTGCCTGCTGGAGACGTGTTGGAAGACTCGAAGTCCCTAGCTGATCAGAAGGTAAATTGTTCATCTTTATCATCATCATTGTTCAACATATCGTATGATCTATTGGTAAAACTAGAAAATATTGTATCATCTGGATTAGTACTTTGGATAATCAGCAGATTTTCAGTCTATCTTTATTGATTGTAGACATACAGATACATATTCTGTCCAACTTTCCCTTTTCGGTTGTTCCAAAACTGGTGTCCACATTCTTGAAAAGAATATTTTTTCTTTAGACTTCTTCAATACTCTTTTTAATATCATATTACAGAAAACGTTATATGGGAGCTCTTCTAAGGGATATCTTTGAGGACTAGCCTCAACCTGCATCTATATTAGGTTAAGAAAAATTCTTACTTTTATACCTATGCTGAATCAAAATATGACATCTAAAATGTGATGGAGAGAGTCATCTGAGTATATACTGATAACACAAAAGAAGTTCATGAAATATTTTTTTCAAGCAAATGATTCCATACTTCTTTATTTATCTAAGCTTATGCATTGTTATTTCTTTAATGTTTTTGAACACTTTTCAGGTCGAAAATGATGCTGTGGTGGCGCTTACTCTGAGAAAAGGTTCTCTTCCCTTTGCATTTTTCTTTTCGCAGTTTTAGTGGAAATTTCTACAGTTTATTAGCTGATAATTTTTTTTCATAAGTCCATTTGTTTGTTCTTGACTGCCTCTCAGGACCCACAGTATTTTTTATTGATTGAACAATTACAACCAAATCTAGTAACAGCAGCTAATGATTGAGTTCGACTCAATCTTGGTTCATGATTTGCAACATGGTACTTGTCTTTCAAATTCTAGTGGGACCAGTTATTCCTAGCAATGTTTCCATTTCGTAGCTAATTGGTATTATTTTTGTTGAGAAGGAGAAAGGAAATGCAGAGGGGGGTAGGGAAGACTGAAGTCTAGAAAAAGAATATATCATTTGGGTTGAAGAAGTGACAGAAAAATATGGTTTATTATCAATACTATGACAACATAGCAGAGACATTGGGAGACATATCGTCTTTACATAGCTTGTATATTTGGAAAAGAAAATTAGGAATTGGAGGAAGAAAGGGTGGAAATAAAAGGAAATTTGTGTTCTCCCAAATTGAGTTCTTTCTTTCCAGAGGAGGGCATATAAATCCTTAACATTAGTTTTCCTTCACTAAAATGCTCCTTGATGACATCCAAATCCATTACTAAAAAGTAAATGGACACGGTCGCATGCAATATAATTTACCCAACTATGAGTTGGGGTCGAATCTCACAGAGAACAATGTGTAGGCGATTAGGAATGTAAGAAAATTATCACTTATCGTGCAATGCCAAACACTAAGAATTTGGTTTGAAAATGTTTTATATCTAAATGTGGAAACGTAAACTAACCTAAAATGATCAATGGCTACAAGTATGAACCCATAAAGAATTATACTCAAGTAACGATCCAATGTATTTCATGATTTTTCAAATATGAGCGAGTTTATGTTAATTAGCCACTGGTAATAATTCTATATTAGCTTCTTCTGAAGACTAACAAGACTTCCTAATTGAATTATCCCTAAAACAATTAAGAGATTAAGCACTCCCGGATATGGCTACAAGTAGTTCAATCCTATCCCTAGGTAGAATCTATAAAATAAGGGTTAACGCGTTAAGTTCTTGTTAATTAATCTTTCCCAACCCCAAATTATCTTTTCCAAAATTAATTCGGAGTTAATGAGCGAGTCCTAGGGTTAGCTAATCCCTTTGGAAACATTAAAGAACAAGAATAATTAAAATAACAATAACTCACTTCATAAAGGAATAAAAATCATTCAATACATAAGCTCAACAATGTATTTAATCCACACTTTAAATATGAGCATTTTCATAAACAAAATTCCAGTGTTGGAAATAAATACTACACACTTAAATATTCAATACAAAGCAAGGAAACAAAGAAATAAACATAAATGGGTAAGAAATCCTTAACCACAAGCTTGAAATCTTGAAAACCCAAGTGTGTGCGCAAAATTCTAGCTTCAATACTTGTTCTCTCTAGCCCTAAGAACTGAAAATAAGCCAAAAGATATGCCAAAGATTCTGCTTGGACGAGTATAAAAGTGGTTTTGGGTTTAGAAAATGTGAAAAGACCAATTTGCCAAATCTAATGCCCGACTTTCGCATTTGCGGAAAGATTCACGCAGATGCGGATTCCGTAACGCAGAAGCGGAATTCCTTGTCCAACACTGCTTCGCAGATGCAGTGCAAAAGTCGCAGATGCGACACCGCATAAGCGATACTCTAACCGCAGATGCGGTTTCTTCCATGCTCAGCCATTTTCGCAGAAGCGTGTATTGATCGCTTCTGCGTTTTTTCCACCGCAGAAGCGGAATCTTCCAAATCAAGCCTCTACCGCAGAAGCGCTTATTTTCACGCAGAAGCGGGGTCGCTTCTGCGACCATTAGTTCGCAGAAGTGGAATCACTGGAAGATTTTTCTTGTTTTCACTCTGTTTCGCTCAATTCCACTTCAGTTCAATTCAAATCACTTCATAGCATCATTTACATGAAAATCTACCAATATACACCATAAACAACCTCATATTATAGTTAAAGGACATAAAAGCTAAGGAAAAAGACTAGATTGAGTGGTAAAATCACCACTCATCAACACCCCAACTTAAAGCTTTTGCTTGTCCTCAAGCAAATCAAAACCACCAATTCAATGAGAATTTACCTTGTAAAATACAAGTGGTATTGCCATTATTTACATATCACATTTCCCAATTTAAGCAATATACTTATGGATTTGGTTGGTACTAATAATTTGGCTCAAGTATGTGTAATCCTTCTCGAATGACTCCCTCATAAGGAAAAATAACTTCAAGAATGTGCAACGGAGTTTCAAAATAATCAAGTGATAAACATAAGCCTCAAGAAGTGACTCAAAAGCACTAGTCCACTACACATACTCTATTTACTCAATTTTACCAATCCTTCTTAATTCATGTGCCCTCACAAGAAAGAAAGTTCCAAATCACTATATTTATAATACAACATACGGGACAAATTTTACAAGTACACTCACTCTCACAAAGAATTTCAAAGTGTTACAATATCTCATATCATAAGCTTGCCCTTATTTTAATTCATCGCCTATTCAAGAATGTTCGGTTGGAGGTCTCATAAGGACTTTTTAAGCTTGTAATGTAGGTTTAGGGAAAGGGTAGGATAAGCATTTGGATACAAGTGACTTCACTTCCCTTGAACACTACTCACATTTTTCATTCTTGTGCACTTTGTTTCTTTTCAAACCACATAGCCTCATTGGCATCTAGTTCCCAATGTAGAACCACCTTAAATACCTCTCTAATTTTCTTCAAGGCTCCATAATTTATATACATACCTCTCTAATTTTTTTTATACATGTTTTTCTTTTTGGGGCTTGAATAATTCAATACAAACACTTTTGAGGTATATGATCCTACACTCAATGTACAACCTTACCAATTTTCACTTTGACACCACACCCCAACTTAGGCTTTTAGCCTCATTCTCAATGTTCAAGGGGGGACGGGTTCAAAAGACGGAATTATTTTACAAAACGGGAAAGATCTATAATGAATTGGCTAAAGAAAATGTTTAAAGGCTCAAATAGGGTACTAGTGATATTACTTATGCAAAGGTAGGCTTGAAAGCCTAAAGAGGTTTTGCAAATAAAACAAAGAATGCCTAAGATTATCCCTCCAACCAAACATACTATTATGACCATTGAAAGATCAACCGAGCAAGTTCTAGATGATAAAAGCAAACACAAGATTTATTTATACAAACACTAACACACATGGCACATGAATTAATCAAGACAGATCAATCATTTTCTAATAATGGCATCTAGAGCAATATTCTTCGAACTAGCGGGCAAAGAGTCACTAAAAGAGCCAAAAATTTATCACAAAAATTATTCTTCACCATGCAACTTGCTTGTTTAGTTCAAAACCACAATTTCGGAGGGGTATTCTTAATTCACACTTCACATACAAGAAAATAATTTTATTTGTACCTAATAATCCAAAAGTCTCTTCCTAGCAAAACAAGATTAATTCCCTTAAGAAAGTTGTCACGCCATCTATCATAGGGAAAAATCACCTGGTTCACTTCAAAAATGTTCCTTGGAAAAGAACTGTAGCATGAAGAAAACCCAAGGAAATAATACTTTAGGAAATAAAAATAAAAGAAAACAAAACTACTAACAAGAAAAAAAAATATACTAAAATAAAAGCACTAATACTAATAACAACAAGCTACTAAAGAAAATAAATAATGAAAGAAAAATAGAAATAGACTAATCACACCAAGGGCACACAATATACACAACAGCACAATAGTAAGCCCGACAAGGGCACACAATATCCATAGCAGGAAAATAAGCCACACCAACATCAAAGTATGAATAAATGTATTCCTACAGCTACAGCCACCCCAAACTAAAGAGCATGCATTGTCCCCAATGCATAAAAAGCAAAAACAGAGAGTGTAAGGGGCTCCCTGATATCTAATGGGAGGACGACAGATCAATGCTGTGCACCACTCGTGACCTCATCATCATTAGTCTCCTCGCCAGCCTCATCATCATCATCACTATCACCAGCCGTCTCTGACATGAAGTAATATTCCTCACTACCTTCTTTGGCCGCCACTAGTATCTTCTTTTCTGGGTTTCCCCATATGAAGATGGACTTGATACTTCTCCACATTTTTATCATGAATTTGCCTTTCTTCTTGTTCTTCTTCTTCTCCTGCTCGAAGTGGGCCTTGGCCAAAGTGCCGTAAGTTCCCTTTAGTCTAGTCACTGTTGCTGCCATCTTTTTAAGGTAATCTTTTTGGCTCTTCTACGCCTCTAAGTAACTCTGCATCTCGTCCTTGGAGAAGTATGAAGGCCCGGGCTGGGAAGATGAAGGCCCACTCTGAAGCTGTGACACTAACTCCCGAATAGATGCAAGCTCGGAGTTTAGTATCCCGAATGGTCCCCGTGCAGCTGCCTGTGAAGAGGACTCTGAACTAGCAGCCGTGGCAGTGACTTTCCTTTTTTTGCTCTTGACTGAACTACCCTCTCCAGTCACTCTCAATAGGTGAAAAGGTTTGTCAACTGGTAGCTAACGATCGGTGCCGCACACTTCAACCTCTGCTCTCGTGCACAACTTGCTCTCGTGCACAATTGTGTGATCAGTGAAGGGAACATCATCCCTGCATCCTTGTCTCGCATATACTCCCTCAGCTCCCGCAAGATATAGTACACGACATTCACAAAATGTCGTCCAGGAGGCATGCAATGATCAATGCCCTTATGTAGGAGACATCCGAGACATTTTCACACGGAGACACCCTGTTGCAAATGATGTACAACCACATTTTCGCTTCAGCAGTGAAGTCAATTGATTTCAACCTTGTTCTTCGGTTACCCCATTTGGCTCTAAGACTAGGTGGGAAGAGTTTGGAGACAAGCCATTCCCATTTTCACAATGATTTTTCTCTTGCACCGGCTCCATTGAATAGTTGGAAATCCCAAGAGTGTCATTTATTTGTTCGATTCCAAACCTCACCAATTTTCCTCTGATGACAACTTGTGGATTGGTAAAATCCATGCGCCTAAGGTTTGCATAAAATTCACGAACCCACTCCTCATTAGCTTTGCAAAGAGTGGGGATGAAGCATGACCATCCGGTTGAATGGAGCCGGGCATAGAATCTGGGAGCTTTTTGGCCAATTTGTCTTCATGGATGCCTTTTTCAAGAATTATCCTCCTATTGACGAGGTCGTCTAAATATCGATGCTCACATGCAGCTGACATGAAGATTCATCATATGGTTCCTCAATTTCTTCTTTAATTTCATGTTGTCCGCTTATGTTTGGGTCCATTTTAACTCGAAACACCTACATAGAGTCAACACAAGGTCAATCGGGTAATAGAATCACGTTAATCACTTCAAGTCACTGCAATTGAGCCAAACAATCAGGTTGAACGGGCCCGGGAAGACACTATTGCAAAGCTACTAGAAATTGGCATTTCTGCCCAGTTTTCGCACCCGCGGAACTATTACCGCAGAAGCGGTTCCGCTTTTGTGGAAATATGACCCCATCTGCGGTTTTGAGCAACATTCCAATTTTCGCATTTGCGAAACTTCTACCGCAGAAGCGGTTCCGCTTTTGCAGAAAGTTGACCGTATCTGCGGTTTTGCTCATGTTCTTCAACTGCCCAATTTTTTTTTCAATTTTTTTTTTTCAAACCCAATTTTTGGCATCTAATTTAGAGATAATTTCACATAAGAACAAGTGAGCTCCCCATTTTTCAATTTTATAGCCCATATTTCAATTTACAACCAATTAGCCCAAAAATAATAGGCTAAGATTCAACATCTAACTCCAATATATTTTCAAAATTACCATTTAATTTTTAAAAATGATTTCTCAAGCTTTTAAGTTAATTTTCGAATTAGTAATTGTGACTCAAATATTAGTTCACCAAACCAAATATATTTGGGTGGTAAAAATTAGATTTTTAACAAGCTTAAATATGTGAGTTTAAATTTCAAATTTGATTTTGTGAAAGATTTGGAGTGAGTGTTATTTAGACTTGTTAGAAATAGTATAAGGAGGTTGTATATAAAATTTGGAGTCATTTAATGGAGATTTTGGATTAGTTGTGAACAGGAATTGCAACTGAAAATCGTGGAAAAGTTTGTTTACAGACGTTTGTATAAAGGTGTATAAAAGTGTATAATAGTGTATTTATACACTCATATACACTATTATACAAAAAATTAACTTCGTCTTCTTCTTTACGTTTTTTCTGAAATTTAACTCAAATCTTGCTCAAATCTACTCCAAATTACTTCAAATTTAAACTTTGAACTCATTTTGATATTTTCAATCAATTGGAACAACACCCAATCCAAACAACTAAGAATTACAAGAAATTCTATTTTCTAAAGTAAAGCTTTGAATGCCCTTTAATGGTGGACTTCTACTCTTTAATTTTTTTACATTAAAATCAGGTGATATGGGGGGAGAAGCAGTAATGGCGGATGGCGCCTTGAAGCATATGTAAAAAAAAGTGAGAAGAATAGAGTGAAAATAATAGTTGTGAGAACATAGATTTAACTCTATAATTTTTAGAAGCAATGGTTGTAAGAACACATATTTTGAATTTGCAAGAGCTAGTGTTTTCAAAATATGTACAAATAGGCTAGTTGGGATAAAACTTACAAATATGAGCTATTTTTTGTTATGGTGTGAAGTCATGTGTATTTTCTTGTAATTCTTTCTCTAATTTATACTCAAGACCTCTAAATTAGTGCATTATGAAGTTTTGACTATTGGGCATGATTTGTGGTACTTAGCAAGGATTTTTCTTTTAAGTCTTGTGTTGAACATCTTGCAAGCAAGTTAAAATGGCCTCTTCCTCAAACAAATTGGGTACTCAAAATTCCCACAATTTTGTTCATGATTTACAGCACATACAAGCTTACACTCAACCAATTTTCCTCACCTTATTTTTCACACAGATCAGAGGGGAATGGGGAACATAGCCATGGCAAGCCTTAAGCGCAGAAGAGGAAGAGAAGAGAAAACAAAGGGAGAGGGGAGTAGAAGAAAATACCTGATTATCTTGTGAGTGTAGTGGAATTCACAAGCAAAGCAATGGAGATAGGGGAGTTTAGGGCTGGGAGAAACAGTAAGCGGAAGTTACCTGAGCAAATGAGGCGTCTAAAAATTGTTTTAAATTTGAGACCTGTTCGATTCCCGCATCTTCGGTGGTGTTGCCGCATCTGTGGTGGCTTATCTCCAAATTCTTCCCTCCTAGTCTTAGAGCCAAATGGGGTAACAGAAGAAAAGGGTTGTAATCAACTGACTTCACTGCTGAAGCGAAAATGTGGCTGTACATCATTTGCAACAGGGTGTCTCCGTGTGGAAATGTCTCGGATGTCTCCTACACCAGGGCATTGATCATTGCATGCCTCCTGGACGACATTCCTGTGAATGTGGGGTACTATATCCTGCGGGAGCTGAGGGAGTATCTGCGAGACAAAGATGCAGGGATGATGTTCCCTTTACTGATCACACAACAGTGCACGAGAGCAGAGGTTGAGGTGCATGGCACTGATTGTTTGCTACCAGCTGACAAACCTTTTCACCCAATGAGAGTGATCGGAGAGGGTAGTGCAGTCAAGAGCAAAAAAGGGAAGTCACCACCACGGCTGCTGGATCAGAGTCCTCTTCACAGGCAGCTGCACAGGGACCATTCAGGATACTAAACTCCGAGCTTGCATCTATTTGGGAGTTAGTGTCACAGCTTCCGAGTGAGCCTTTATCTTCCCAGCCTGGCCCTTCATACTTCTCCAGGGACGAGATGCATAGTTACTTAGAGGCGCAGAAGAGCCAAAAAGATTCCTTTGTGAAGATGGTAGCAACCGTGACTAGACTTGAGGGAGCTTACGTCACTTTGGCCAAGGCCCATACTGATATTCAATTAGACTTCGAGCGGGAGAAGAAGAAGAACAAGAGGAAAGGCAAATTCATGATAAAAAATGTTCAAAGCCATCTTCAAATGGGGAAACCCAAACAAGAAAATACCAGCGAGGAATATTCCTTCATGTCAGAGACTACTAATGTTGGTGGTGATGATGATGAGGCCACGAGCGGTGCACAGCATTGATCTGCCGTCCTCCCATAGTCTGCTAGCCTGATGCAGACCTCAGGGATCCCCTTATACTCCTGTTTTTGCTTTTTATGTATCGGGGACAATGCATGCTGTTTAGTTGGGTGATGTAGCTGTAGGAATATACTTATTCATACTTTGATATTGGTTTGGCTTATTTTGCTGCTATGACTATTGTGTGCCCTTGCCGGGCTTATTATTGTGCCGTTGTGGATATTGTGTGCCATTGGTGTGATTAGTCTATTTCTATTTTTCTTTCATTATTTATTTTCTTTAGTAGATTGTTGTTATTAGTATTAGTGCTTTTATTTTAGTAGATTTTTTTTTTCTTGTTAGTAGTTTTGTTTTCTTTTATTTTTATTTCCTTAAGTATTATTTCCTTGGGTTTTCTTCATGCTACAGTTCTTTCCCAAAGAACATTTTTTAAGTGAACCGGGTGACTTTTCCCTATGATAGATGGCATGACGACTTTCTCAAGGGAAATTAGTCTTGTTTTGCTAGGAAGAGATTTTTGGATTATTTGGTACTAATAAAATTAGTTTCTTGTATGTGAAGTGCGAATTAAGAATACCCCTCCGAAATTGTGATTTTGAACTAAAACAAGCAAGTTGCGTGGTGAAGAATAATTTTTGTAATAAAATTTTGGCTCTTTAAGTGACTCTTTGCCCACTAGTTCGAAGAATATTGCTCTAGATGCTATTATTAGAAAATGATTGATCCGTCTTGATTAATTTATGTGCCATGTGTGTTAGTGTTTGTATAAATAAATCTCGTGTTTACTTCTGTTATCTAGAACTTGCCTGGTTGGTCTTTCAACGCTAATAATAGTATGATTGGTTGGAGGGATGATCTTAGGCATTCTTTATTTTATTTGCAAAACATCTTTAGCCTTTCAAAACTTGTTCTCCCTGGCAGAAGACGTTGGAAAAGACACAAAAGCGATTTCGTTTCTGTGAGTGGATACACGCTTCTACGGAAATGACTTAGCATGGAAGAAACCGCATCAGCCATTTCTGCAGAAGCGTGTATCCCCTCGCAGAAGCGGAATCGCTTCTTCGTCTTTTCCACCGCAGAAGCGGGGTCGCTTCTACGACCATTAGTCCTCAAAAGCGGAATCACCGGAAGATTTTTCTTGTTTTCACTCTCTTTTGCTCGATTCCACTTCAATTCAATTCAAATCACTTCGTAGCATCATTTACCTGAAAATCTAACAATACACACCATAAACAACCTCATATTATTGTTAAAGGACATAAATGCTAAGGAAAAGAGACTAGATTGAGTGGTAAAATCACCACTCATCATTCCTCTTTCTTGTCCTTTACCGCCTACTTAAACAACATGTGCAGCTTCTTGTTTTTGTACTGTTTATTCACTTTTTCATGTTCTCACACTTAGTTTGAGGGAAAAAATAAAGATGTTAACTCACACTCTTACTTCATCTGTATTACAAAATAGTTATCCCAATAAAGAGATATTACAGAATGGTTGCATTATACATTTTGATGTAGTATATGTTGACTAGAGAAGTATAAACCTCTATATTTTGCATTAGGACTTGATCTTATACAGGTACTCGAATTAGTTGAACTTTTATTTAGTCAAGTGCTTGAATGATATTGAAATTTAGTGGCAATGCAAGTACTCGTGCAGTTCTCGCATATCCAAAATTACAATACATTTTAAAAGGAAAACCAGTTGTGCTTTTGATTCCTATGGTGTTTTTGAGGTGGAATTTGTTCAGCTTTTTGGTTGATTTTCATGTTCTCCCAGAGCATTTTAATTTGTGAACATTTGCATTTGGTCTTATACATCATGTTTTAACTTTTGGCTTTACGATGTACATTTTGGTCGAAATTTTCTCATTATAACTTTGCATATTTCCTACTTTTAGATGATAATGAATTTGAGGACGTAAATATACTGAGACCGAATGACTTTTACCAGTCCCGCGATTCAGAAGGTGGTGCAAATTGGTGACACAGATTCTGGGAACATCTAATCCTCAACAAAGATATGTATACTTTTACACTCTGATCAGGGCAATTGATTTACCAGTTGTCGAGTTCCATTTGGCACGACACTTTGTGATATTGTCCTTCTGTTTAAAAGTGGCACGATGGATAAGAATTTCCAATCAAGAACTTCATTTTTTTCTTTTAGAATGATTAAACATTTTCATGGATGGATGAAAATTGGCCAATGTGTACCTTTATCTTCTTGGTTGCATGAACCCCCCCCCCCCCCTCTCCCACCCACCCACCCAAATCGTAGATTGTTCTTCGGCAGATGCAAGTAATGCTATTCTGAATGATGATCTTTTGCCTTAGAACTCGAGGGAGCGATTACAAACTTCTAAAATGGATATTTTACATTGACGCCACAACTCTAAGTCTTATGAGGATTTTGACCATGAAACATGTTGATTATAAGAATAACAAAGTGCACCTGCGTAGCAAAGCTAGGAACTTTTCAAGGGTATTCTAGCGATGGTAATTTGAGCCCAAATCTATATAACCCGCCCGACTAGTTCAAAGATTAATGGGTTGGGCTACAAATATTTTAGCTCATGGGTTAATTTGGGTTGAATCCAAGTTAGGGCGCCCCTCTTTAACCTGTAGCCGCTTTGTCTTTTTGTTTGCATCCGTACCCACTTTTTAAAAATACTTTAGCTTCCCTTTATAACTGAAAAATTTCAGCTCTAGAGCTGATGTTTCCGGGTTACTGAACAAAAACTTCAGCTCTACAGCTGAAGTTTTTTTTTATAACTAGAGCTGAAGTTAACGGGTCACTAAACAAAAACTTCAGCTCTAGCTAAAGTTTTTATTTTATAACTGGAAACTTTCAGCTCTAGAGCTGTAGTTTTTATTTTGTAACTTGAAAACTTCAGCTGAAGTTTTGGGGTTACTAAACAAAAACTTCAGCTTTAGAGCTGAAGTTTTTGGGTTATTAAACAAAAACTTCAGCTCTAAAGCTGAAGGTTTTATTTTATAACTGAGAGCTGGAGTTTTTATTTTATAACTTGGAAACTTCAGCTCCAGAGCTGAAGTTTTTATTTTATAACTGGAAAACTTCAGAATTTTTATTTTATAACTTGAAAACTTCAGCTAGAGCTAAAGTTTTTGTTTTATAACTTGAAAACTTCAGCTCTAGAGCTAAAGTTTCCGGGTTACTAAACAAAAACTTCAGCCGGCTACTAAAATGCTGAAGTTTTGTGTAATTGCCTTTGCTACTTTAGTCCCATGTGCTGAAGTTATGTGAAAAAGCGGGTATGCTTGCAATTTTTTTTGCAAAGCGGGCACATGTTCAAATGTGGCACAAAAAGCGGGTATAGATGCAAATGCCCCTTATTTTTGATAGCCATTCCGAGCCATTTAACAGCTCAAATACAACTAATGAAACTTACCCAAACAAAGAATTTCAACCCAACTTATCTAGAAATTTACTTAGTTGTCCTAATTTTTAATTTTCTGTTCTTTTGTTTTTCTACACACCCACCTACCTACCCTAACCCCCCCCCCCCCCGCAAAACCCTCAGAAAAAATTTAACTTTTTTTTTTGTATTTTCAATTTTATACTTTTTGTTTTTCTGCGCACCACCCACCCCTCCTCCCCCCCCCCCCCGTGTAAAAAGTTTCACTTTTGTTTTGTATTTTTAATTTTTTATTTTTTTATTTTTCTGCACCACCCATCCAACCTAACCCTTACCCTCCCCCCAAACCCCCTAAAAAAATTTACTTTATTTTTTGTATTTTCACCTTTTTAGTTTTTATATTTTTCTGCACCACCTCCCCCCCATAACCCCACCCCCGCACAAAACCCCTCAATTTTTTTTAAAACTTTTTTTCATAATTTCAATTTTTTATTTTTCGCTTTTCTGCACCATCTCTCCCTATCCCCACCCATAAAATATTTGTCAACTTACATATTTTAAGGTAAAATAAAATTTTATGCAAGATGAGCATGGTTCTAAAATAAGGGTCAAAGTCTGGCGGGTTGTGTTATGACCTATGGTTTAGCCCATTTTGACCCAGCCTCTCTTAACCTAAATACACTTGGGCTGGGTTGGGCAATGACCCATTTATTGACCTAACCCATCTTGACCTGCCCAAATTAAGCCCAAACCGCACATTTGCCACCCATAGGGTATTCAAATTTGAAAGAAGTGATTTATTTTTTTCGACAAAGGGTGTTCAATATGTGTTATATACCTCTAAAACGTAATACTTTATATATAGACATAGTACAATTTTTGTCAACTAACCACCCTTGTGACCCCCTCCCCCAACCCATCACATGCGCGCGCGCGCACACACAGACACACACACACACACACACACACACACATATATATATATATATATATATATATATAAGGCCTTGCTAACATACTACGTGAAGGTAGTATGTTAGCTAAATACCCATTTTTTCTTTACCTAAAATATCCCTAGTAGCCCATTGGAATACATTGATATATGAGGTTTTTTGGTCTTTTCACGAATAACACTAAACCCAATTTCCCGCCCCTCTCATTGAGATTTGCCCTTCTCTCTCTTCTCCTTCTTGATTTCTTATTTTCTGCATTTTCATCTTCATCTTTCATTTTTGATACCCCGATCTATTAGATTAAACTTATTTCTTGTCTTGCATTTTGATTTAGATATTCCAAAGCAATCTTTGGAAGAAGAGATACACTACAATATTAATGGACTTACATATATAATCAACTCTTTTGCTTTGAGGAGTTTATCATGGGTGTGTTTTGCAATTTGTCCACTGGCTAGATTATCAAGCTCCTTTCTCTTGCTGAAAAAATTATGTTTTTTTTAAAACTGAAAATGGATTTACTTTTTATTTTCAGTTTCAGTAAATATTATATATTATGTGCATAGTTTTATTTACCAAGAAATTTATGCTCTTGAGTTGAAATAATATTAGTTTAATGGTTGGAAGAATATCATTTTAAAGATACAATTTACAATTCATCAAGAAGGAATTGAAGCTAAGAAACTGGGTTGAAATCTGCATAGGGAGAGCTTGCAGGCAAAGGAAATTAAAGTTGAATCCTTTTACTTGGGAAACACGAGTGTAGGAAAAAAAATTGGATAACCAAAAAGACAAAAGAACCCCTTTAACTCAGTTGTTGCTAATATGTTACGTATTAAGGATCTTTTAGGGAAAGAGAAAATGGGTATCTTGCTAACATACTACCTTCATGTAGTATGTTATGTGTGTGTATCAGTTGACTGTGCTTGTGGTCATTTAGATGCTACGGAGTGCAAAAATTTCAAAATTTTTAAACTCTAGATAGAATGCCTTAATTGCATATTTCTACATAAACCATTTTTCTTTCTGTAACCCCCCTTTTACTGCCCCGCAAAAGATATATGTTGTGGTGATGGGAGTTCAAGAATTAAAGGATCTTTCTTGTTAAAGTGATAAATTCGAGTAGGGATTATTTCAAAAGTTGTCACTTGAAATGAATTGTTGGTGTTCCAAGTCAACTTTTTTTGTATCGCTAGTCAAAAGAAATTTTAACTGGGGGAAAGGTGTGAAGCACTCCTTGAATTTCGTAGTTGTGGAACAATTGCTTTTATTGACTAAAATTTGGCTTATATGCACCTTAATTTATTGTTGTCTATCGCCAATAATTATCGAATTTTATTAATCATATTGATGTAGGAGTTTGTGATCACACAAGACCTTTGTTTGCTTAGATGTATTAAACCAAGGAATGTGTTAGTACACATGGTGCACATGCCATTATAGTTATTGAAGAGCATGATTTATTTATTTAAAAATCAAGGAATGGGATTGCTCACATAAGCATTTGGCGAAATACATAAACGGCCCCTTTAAGTTGTCCTTAACGACCAGCTGAACACCCCAACTGATCCATTTACCATTTAGACACTTCAAGTGTTTATCAAGTGTATCAAGTAAACACCCGAGTGCTGAAGACTCTATGCGTGAGCTACACTTGCCAATAATGTGTCAAATGAACCAATTAAAAAATGACACGTGTCAATTGAAATAAAACATTGACACATTGTTTAAAAAAAAAGAAATACATTAAAAATAAAATAGAAACATTCTTCCTTTACTTTTGTAAAGAGCAGCACTATCCATATCCCCCCCCCACCCTCCCTCTTTCGCGCTCCTCCTTCCCCTCCTTTCATCTTCTTCTACATCAGTCATATCTTCCATTGTCAAAGCTTATTATGCAACCTCCATTGTTAAAATGGACAAATCTGCGCAATGGAGATTTTTTTTTGTTTTCTTTCTACTACGATGAGAATAGACACGGGGCAACAACTCTGCCTTTTTTGGTAAACTCAACAAATATCAGATGTAAAAAATTTCCTTCCCTCCATGGTGGTTTCATGGTGGGTTAAAGTGGTTTTATTAAAAAGAAAGGAAGAAAAAAAGGCTAAGTTTATATTAACTTTCCCTGCCCAAAGAGATATGTCAACCTCAATTATTTGGTTAGTGAATTTATGGATCGGACAGTTTATTGTTGTAACTGATTAAAAAATAAAAATATGGATTTTGCTTGATTTAGATGTGATGAAGAGGAGGTTTGGTGAAGATGAAATATTTTGAAAAGAAAGAGAAATTAATGTGTGAAAAATAAAATATAATGGGACCCACATAAAATAAAGTTAAATTTAAAAGAAATAAAAAAAACCCTTAATTTTAAGGGTTTCACGCGCTTAGCATTGAGTATAAATCACACAATTTGCCATGTCAGCATGAAGGGTTCACGAGGTCGTAGTTTAGTGGAGAAGAAATGTCCAACTGAAATTAGATTCAGTTGAGGTGTCCAATTGGTCGTTAAGGACAACTTGAAGTTGCCGTTTATGTATTTCGCCTAAGCATTTTTATTAATTCGTATCGTGTAGAAACACATGGTTAATATTTCAAACGCGCTTAATATTTGCCTAGCGTTAAACTAAGCAAGTATTGTTTATGAAATAAAAAATGAGTTTAGGGTTTCTTCTTCTTCTTAGTTGCAAAATAAGAAGTTGCATCGAAAGATAGAAGAACTTTCGAATTCAAAATCTAAAGTTGCTTTGAAAAGCTTAAACTACTTAAGATTTGAATTTCTGAAGTTGCTGTTGAAAGATAGGAAAACTTGAGATTTAATTTCTGAAGTTGCATTGAAGAGATTGAACTACGTCAAATTCGAACCGGTACACCACAAAGTTTTGTGCAATACGGGTATAAATTCAATGACCCCAAAAATGAGTATATATGCAAATGCCTCGTTATACTTATCATAATCATAAAAGGAGAAATTTACTCCTCTAGTATACAAGAAGTCAAGAATTTGCAACAGAACACACCAATGTCACAATTCACAAATCAAAGAATTGTGCCAACTAAAAGACAACTCCTGGAGCTCATTCGACGAGGGAAGTGCGCGGTGTGCCACTAATAACACATATATTTACTTTTAAGCTACTGTTTAAAATGGCTTTCGTCTTTAGCCACTACTTTAATAAACTTTAACTGCTCTGACAAAAATACCCTTCTGCTCATGTCCTAACTTTTGAACTTATCTTCAGGACTTCAGGACATCATGTCCTTAACCTTTGAACTGGGAACTCTAAGTTAAGGACTGTACGACTACATGTCCTTAACTTTTGAACTTAACTTCAAGACCTCAGGACTATATGTCCTTAACTTTTGAACTTAACTTCAGAAAGGACATACAGAAAGGACTATATGTCCATAACTTTTGAAGAAGTTCAGGATCCATAACGTAGCAAAAAACCAAACGTTATTTGTATCTTTTCACAAAAAATAATAATAATAATAATAATAATAATAATAATAATAATAATAATAATAATAATAATAATAATAATACTTGCAATTTATGAGAATCGTTGGTCAGTATGAGAATCATTGATCAGAGTATGAGTTGAAAATGAAATCCATGGAAGAAATATGGCAGAAACAAATGAGATCGATGCAGTCAAGTATTTCCATTGCAAAAAGGAGCTTAACCCTTGATGATTCGAGAAGGAACTCTGATGCGTCCGTCAATCCAACAAATGAGAAAGAGTGTAGTTACACAGTTCTTCTCCCGAAAGAGATAGAAGAAAGGCCGAAAGAGTAACACATTCTTTTCATATTAATTTTAATAGACTAATGGCTACTATTGCTAACCAATAAAAATACTGGATAAAAAGTAAATATCACTTTAAAAAGTAACTACTCACACATTTTTTACTCATTCTGCAGACTAATCACAACTATTATCATGCCAGAAAAAGCCCGAAATAGTCTATTATCTTTGGACTTGGTCTCAGAACGATCGTACCTTTTCCTTATGGATCACTAATAATCCACATTTTTGATAAAGTGGTGCACTTCCAGTTCTAAACCAAACGTCTATGAAAATTTTAACGGATAAAATCTCTCGTTTACTAATAAGTCTTGCCAATTTGAAAACTAGGGTTCTAAAAAATTTGGGAAAGAAATGGGCGACATACCCTATCAATTTTGACGTAAGATAAAGAGAAGAACTCACCATGCGATCGCATACCTTTGCCCCCTTATGCTACGCGATAGCATCACACCTTCTTGCGATCGCACTGTTATGACGACCCGACCCATCGTCTCAGGTATTACCGCCCCGTTCATCCTACATTGTGTTGCCTTATGTTTCATTATCAGTTTTGGGTGGGTTAGAATTTAATAGGAGTAACTTTGGTAAGAAATGAGACACTTAGTCTCTTTTAAGAAAAACTTAAGTTGAAAAAGTCAATCGGATGTTGACTTAAGAGTTAGAGGTCTCGAAATTGAATTTTGATGATTCGGTTAGCTCAGGGTGATGATTTAAGACTTAGGAGCGCAACCAGAAGAAATTTTGGAGGTCTGGTGAAGAAGTTAGCCTATTTTGACGAAGTTAGTATTTTGGCGAATTCCGGTTAATAGGTGATATTTGATCCGGGAGTCGGAACATAATTTCGAGAGCTGCAGTAGCTCTGTTAGGTGATTTTGGACTTGTCCACAAAATTTCAGGTCATTCGGACGTCATTTGGTTGGGTCTCGGATCGAATGTGAGTTTTGGAAGAATTTAAAAAATTTACTCTTGAATCCGTTGTAAATTGATAATTTTTCTGTTAATGGACGTGTTTTGATGATTGGAACAAGTTTGAATAAGGTTATAGGAAGTGTTGGTGCTTTTGGTTGAGGTCCCGGGGGCCTCGAGTGAGTTTCGGGGTGGTTTCGGACCATTTCTAGGCCATTTTTAACTGCTACTTTTGGCTATAGCATTGCTCTACGCAATTGCGGGGAATTGGTCGCGATCGCGGTCGCGGTGAGCAAAATCTGAAAAAAAATGTTAGTGAATCGCGATTGCGTAAAGTGCTTCACGGTCGCGAAGAAGAACTTTCTGTCGTGCACGTCCTAATTCGGAAGATCATATATTTTTATCTACAAGGAATTGTGAGGTGATTCAAAAACGAAAGTTGTAGAGAATCGTGTCTAATTTTTATAAAGCTAAAGAAATCCTGATTTGGACATTTGTAGAAAAAGCTATGGTCGTTACACTATAGGCTGTCCGAGAAGGATCTCTAAAACACATGAATAAATTAGGAAGCTTGTATCTCTAAAGGTATAAGGATTCAGGAAATAATCAACAAATAAAAGTTATAGACCTATGTGTCTAGTTTCCAGAACAGCAAACCATTTGTCATTCGGAGTTGTGTGTAAAACGTTGTGACCATTATACTGAAGAATGTCCGGAGGAACCGAAAGGCATTTCCCGCGATCGCGAAAGGTAATTTTTGGGCCAGAAATTTGTTATCCGTGATCGCGAAGCATTTCTGGCAATCGCGATGAACATAATACCTGGGCAGAATGTTTTAAAACATTTCATCCGCGAACCAAACCCATTTTTCCACCATTTTGGGTCATTCTTGAGAGTTTTGGACGGGAATTGAAGGGGTTTCAACTGGAAATCGTTGGAGGTAAGTTTTATGAGTTAATTACATGTTTTTATACAAGAATCATCCATGGACTTCATTAATTTTTGGCTAAAAATTAAGAAAATAGGGCATGGAGCAAAAATCTTAAATTTAGAATTTGAAAGGCCATTTGTGGTCCGAATTGAGAACTCTTGGTATGTACGGACTCGTGGCGAGACGAGGATTCCAGAAACATGAATTTTGTAATTTTTTGGAATGTGGGCCCAGGTCTCGGGTTTTGCACATTTCGTGTTTTTAGGTATTTTTCGAGTTCTTTCGATTGGGTTATGTCCCATTAGCATATTATGATGTATTCATTATAATTTTGGATAGATTGGACGCGCACGAAGGCCGATTTGAGAGGCAAAGGCATCGCAGGCTAGAATTTTCGCTGGCTCGAGGTGAGTAGTACTTGGGAATGATATCTTGAGGGTTTGAAACCCCGAATTTGCACATCTTAGTGATGTATTAAGGTGACTTACATGCTGGACCTGAGCGTGGGGTAGAGCACCGTCGGGGATCATGTCTTGGTCCGTCCCGGTTGTTGGTTTTTACCGCATATTTGCAAACAATTTGTTGTTACCATTTTGATTTGGGCTCATTGCCATACTTGGGGCTTATTGCTGACTGTTTGAACTCTTTATGAACTTGATCTATCATCACCGTTTCTCTCACTAATTAAAATATGATTTGAACTCAGTCCATGTGATTTACACTATTTATGAACTCAACTATATTTTACTCAAACTTGGAGTTTTAAACGATATTTGAACTATCATTTGAGCTGAGTATTATTGTTTGACTGATGCCCGAGGGGCTTTTTGACTAATTTTGGACTGATTGGGGCAGAGGGCCATATGTGAGGGCATGGGGAGTGATTTGAGGGGGCCTTTAGGCCTCGAGTGATATGTGAAAATATGCATATACATGCATGGATCGGACTGCACGCCGCAATAGAATATTGCATGGATTGGACTGCACGCTGCAGTAGTATATGGATCAGACTGCACGCCGCAGTAGTATATGGATCAGACTGCATGCCGCAGTAGTATATGGATCGGACTGCACGCCGCAGTATTATTGCACTTGGCTGTAGGAGCCCCTCTGGAGTTTGTAAACACCCTAGTGAGTGCGGGTACCCAAATAGATCGGGTTGCGCACCACAGCGGGCATATGCATTGCATTGCATTCATGCATTTACTCATGTTTGTACTACGTGGCATGATATTTAGCACTCATATATCATTGGCATACATGCTGTTACTTTCCTTGTTGACCAGATACCCTGGTACTATATGTTAAGGATTGCTGTGCCCAATGGGCCGATTTATGAGCATATTTGCTCTAGTTGACCAGATACCCTGGTGTTATATGTTAAGGAATGTCGTGCCCAATGGGCCATTTTATGAGCTGACTTGCTCTATCTGATATTCATATGCTTGGCTGTTAGAAAAGAGAAAGGGGATATTTGTAAAAGAGATTTTATAAAAGAGATTTTTAACTGACATTGAGATTTTCTAAAGAATTTTCATAGTGTTACGACTTTTGTTCTAAAAGGGATTGTACTGTCTTGTATAGAATTTTTGTGTGCCTATACGTATTTTCTTATCGCTCAGTTATTATTCTCTTTTATTACTACTGAGTTGGAAGTACTCACTTTACTCCCTGCACCTTGCGTGCAGTTGCAGGTATTGTTCACCCGTTAGCGGGTTATTAGCAGGACAAAAGACCTTATGGTGGTACTTGAGCCAGGTGACCGCTAGCGTTCCTGACACCTTACTTCATCCTTGTATTCCAGTTTTTATCTTGTATTTATCTATACATTGTTGGCCAGTAGAAGCGCCTTTACTCATTAGATGCTCGTGACTTGTGACATCCCGGTCGGGCTGTATTGGGATGAAATTATTAGTTAAACGCCAATAAGTTGTATTTCAATTCATTTATGTGTAATAGCTGTTAACAGAGTATTTGGGGTTGTTGGCTTGCCCTGTCTTCACGAAAGGCGCCATCATGACCGGGTATGGATTTTGGGTTGTGACAAGTTGGTATCAGAGCCTAGGTTGCTAGGTCTCACGAGTTATGAGCAGGGTTAGTAGAGTCTCGCGGATCAGTACAGAGACGTCTGTATTTATCCTCGAGAGGCTGCAGAACCTTTAGGAAACACTTCACTTTCTTGGAATTCTTATCGTGCGTACTTGATTCAGCTTGAAAATATAATTCATGAAATTCATTCCACACGTCTGTATGCGCACGCGAGCACTCAATATTATAAGTGCCTTGATGTCTTGTGATTCCCCGATCGAGGGGCGAGATGTAATATCTGTAAGTTTCACGTTCGGTCAGTCTAGAGGACTTAAGGCCGAATCTTTGCTTATGGCTTGAGCACCAAGGTGCTGGTTTTGTGAGCTAGAGTTATGAACTTATATGTTCAGTATTGTCCCAAATTGCGGGAGTGGCGGCTGGATAGCTATGTAATAAGTATATTCGTATTGTGTAATGTCTATGACTAGAGCTCGATGCCCATTGGAGTTGATTCACATGGATGTGTGCGGACCAATCAAGCCATCTTCACTTAGTAAAAGTAATTATTTTTTACTTTTTCATTGATGATTTTTCTAGAAAAACTTGGGCTTATTTCTTAAAGTCAATCAGAGGTGTTTGAGATTTTCAAAAAGTTTAAGAGCATGGTGGAGAAACAAAGTGGCTACCAAGTGAAGTCATTGCGGTCCGATAATGGTGGAGAATTCACTTCAAATGAATTCAAGGTTTTTTGTGAAAAGAATGGTATTAGTCATTTTTTGACAGTTCAAAGATCACCACAGCAAAATGGCATCGTGGAAAGAAAGAACCGGACTATTCTCAACATGGCACGGAGTATGTTGAAGAGCAAAAATATGCCAAAGAAGTTTTAGGCTGAAGCAATTGCTTGTGCGGTGTACTTGTCAAATCGGTGTCACACCAAGAGTGTTCGTGACAAAACACCTCAAGAGGCTTGGAGTGGTTTCAAGCCAAAAGTTGCTTATTTGAGAGTTTTTGGGAGCATTGCTTATGCACATGTGCCGGATGAGAAGAGTTCCAAGCTTGATGATAAAAGTAAGAGGTATGTTTTCATTGGCTATGATCAAAATTCTAAAGGTTATAAATTATATAACCCAAGAAATGGCAAAGTCGCCATAAGTAGAGATGTGGAATTTGATGAAGATAATGCTTGGGAATGGAAAGCTAAAGAGCAAGATTACTTTTTTAGTCCTTTATTTGAAGATGATGATGGAGAAGTTGTGGAGCAGCCTATCACACCACCAACACCGCCAACATAAAATCAAGAAGGAGATGAGTCAAGTGCAAGATCTTTGAGTGAGCTTCCTCGAAAGACTAGAAGTCTTCGTGACTTGTGTGAGAATACAGAAGTGGTAAGAGATGATTTATTTGATTTTACTTACTTTTGTTTGTTGGTGGATAGTGAGCCTGTATCTTATGAGGATGCTGCCCAAAATATCAAATGGAGAGATGCCATACATGAAGAAATCAAAGCAATCAAGAAGAATGATACTTGGGAGTTGGCCACACTTCCAAAGGCAAAAGCACCATTGGTGTTAAATGGGTGTACAAGTTGAAGAAAAATCCCAAGGGAGAAGTGGAATAAAGCAAGATTGGTTGCCAAGGGATACAAGCAAAAGGCCGGTATTGACTATGATGAAATTTTTGCGCCGGTTGCTCGTTTGGAAATAATTCATTTTATTATTTCTTTGGCAGCTCAAAACTAATGGAAGATTCATCAAATGGATGTCAAGTCAGCTTTCTTGAATGGTGTTTTGGAGGAAGAAGTGTATATTGATCAATCTTTGGGCTATAAGGTTGATGGACATGAAGACAAAGTGCTAAAATTGAAGAAGGCACTTTATGGCTTGAAGCAAGCCCCACGGGCTTGGAATAGTAGAATTGACAAATATTTTCAAGCAAATGGTTTTTCAAAGTGTCCACATGAACATGCACTTTATGTCAAGATTGCTAAAAATGGTGACGTCTTACCTGTTTACTTGTATGTAGATGATTTGATCTTTACAGGAAATAATCCAAAGATGTTTGAAGAATTCAAGGAGGCTATGGCAAGAGAGTTTGAGATGACGGACATTGGCTTAATGTCCTACTACCTTGGAATTAAAGTGCAACAAAGGGATGAAGGAATTTTTATTTCTCAAGAAGAATATGCAAAGGAAATTCTCAAGAAGTTTGATATGGAGAATTGCAATCCAGTTAGCACTCCCGTTGAATGTGGAGCTAAAATATCAAAGCATGGAGATGGAGAAAAGGTCAATCCCACACTTTTCAAGAGTCTTGTTGGAAGCTTAAGGAACTTGACATGTACAAGGCCGGATATTCTTTTTGGTGTTGGACTTGTGAGTCGCTTTATGGAAGAGCCTACTACCTCCCATTTGAAGGTAACCAAAAGAATACTTCGTTACATCAAAGATATACTTGATTATGGAATATTTTATTCATTTTCCAAGGACTCCAAACTTGTTGGATATTGTGACAGTGATTGGGCTGGTGATATTGATGATAGAAAGAGTACTACCGGGTTTGTTTTCTTTCTTGGAAATTTCACATTTACATGGAATTTTAAGAAGCAACCAATTGTGACTTTGTCAACTTGTGAAGCGGAGTATGTGGCAGCTTGTTCTTGTGTGTGTCATGCAATTTGGCTAAAGAGCTTGTTCGAGGAACTTCACCAACCACAAGAAAATGCTACAAAGATTTTTGTTGACAACAGATCGGCTATTGAATTGGCCAAGAACCCGGTGTTTCATGAAAGAAGCAAGCATATTGATACGAGGTATCACTTTATTAGAGATTGCATATCTAATAAAGTTGTGGAGCTTGAGCATGTGAAGTCACAAGATCAAATTGCGGATATTTTCACCAAGCCGTTGAAGATTGAGCTTTTTGAAAAGCTAAGGATAGCACTTGGAGTGAGATAACAAGTTTAACGGGGATGTTAAAACGTGAAACATAATAAACTTGTTTCCATTAGTTCACATTAGTTTACATTTGTCTATATGTATCTACATTAATTCATGAACTAGACATTAAGTACATGCATTAGAGAGTGAATTTCTTTATGCATTAGTGTCATCCATGTACCTGGAATGAAGTGAAGTGTGGACTTATTGTGTTTACACATACACTAAGCTAAATGCATGAAAGAGTTCTCATATAAATAGCTATGTAATCTAGACATTTGATGCAAGTCAAGTTGAATAGAAATCCTCATTTCCTCCATTTTTCTTCTTTGTGAGTTTTGAGTATTCTTTTGTGTTGTCTTGCTCTCCTAAAATTTCTAACAGAACCTTCCAAAGTTTAGGCAAATTTAGCAAATATCAAAACGATACAGAGCTAAGGGACCACCAACTAAGGTTAACTGTAATCATCCTCAGTAAACCGACATTAGGTTTATATTTACTGATACATCAATAGAAGTATGTAACTTGAGATATCTTGTAGAATCCATGTTTCCAAAACAACAACTAGTTCTCCCCATCCACCAATCCAAGCTCTGCTACTCAATCTTGCGGAGTATAATCGGCCGGTTTCCAACATGCTTCCCTGAAAAGAGCAAGAATTACCACATCATTAGGCATCTGGGTATTACATTACACCGATTCAATAACTAAACTACTTCCACTTCAGACATTCATGTACTCCCCCACTTCGCGAACCCCACTAGAAACCAGATTTTGTGAAATTCACGCATACATGACTGGTTGATGTAGTTCTTCTCTTACTGGTTTTTTCTGTACTTACTGACTTCTAAAGCAATAGTAAATGTTGTTTTCAGTACAGAGTTCTGTTACTTGTTTCCTTCACTATTCCTTTTTTTTTGTGGAGAGGGGAGAGGGAGGGGGGAGGGGACAGGGATTACGCGTTCAAATACAAAACCAAGTGGCCTAATGGTGGGCACTCTTTACATCAACCCGAATCATTTGATATAAAGACATCAAAGTGACATCAACCAGAGAGAATATCAAGGGAACTGTTAGATCCAACTAAAAGCTACCCCCCCCCCCCCAATTATTTGTGAGTCAAGATGGGTCTTCAAGGAGGTAAAAGCTGATCATGTAACTGTAACAGACCCACTACATCAGGTTGTCATATTTTTTTTTTTTTGGAGAAGGATCAAATTCTGTCATTTAATATGCTGCAGTACCTCAAGCACAATAAGCAATAACTTACCATTCATTTCTTCAAGTGCTGCAGCCTGGTCTAACGGGTTGGAGAAACTCACAAATCCATATCCCAAGGTCTTACCGGTCCGCTTGTTTCTCACAACCTGTCAACATGAATTGTAGAAGCCCTTTGTCACTGAAACTTGTAAGTTACAACATTATACAATATATATATATAGAGAATGGAAAAGATGACTTGGCACCTCTTTTAGACTAGGATTGCCATTTATCTTTTTTCTTCTTTTTTTGGCAATTTTTCTTTATTCCTCTCTTACATTATATCTATTTGTTTATATATTTTTTTAAATAAAGTCTCAATCATTATATTTAATAGCCCACTAAGCAATAAATCAGAAAGTTATTGTAGCTGTTGAAAGTTTTATAAAATTGAAACGTTTGAATGTTATTCTTTTGAAACCCTTAATCTTCCATCTAAACACTATAAATTCTAAACAGTAAATTTTTATGAAAAAAATGGAAATAAGCTTATGAGAAGAAATGTGAGAACTTGGAAAACAGGAAGTGCAGATTCATGAAGGTATGTTGGATGTATCATTTGATCCTAATTTGTCTTTTCATTTCACATCTAGAGATTTTATCGTTTCATGAACTACACATATTTCAATTGCATAACTACTAACTTTATTTTTCAATTTCTTCAAAGGCTTTGAGTAATTTTTCTTTTCTATTATATCCTCTTTATCTTTTTGGGAAGAACAGGTGCGTCTTTATGGAGAAGGAAGTACATAAACAAAAAAGAGGAGTGAAATGGAGCAAGTGTTCTAGGTAATTTCCAATACGTATATGTATAAAGTTAGGATAATTTTGTGTACGTATAAAAAAACTGAGATACTCTACTGCTTCTTGGGTAAATATAAGCAAGGGGAGCAGGAATACGTAAAGGAGCAACTTGATATATCTCAATATCAACGGTTATGAGGTGGAAAAGAAGAATTACACAACGATAAAAGAAAAGAAAAACTACACTAAAGGTATGATTAAAATTCTTTTTTTTGACATGGTAAATGCATAATGTTGAAGGGCGGCTTGGCTCAGCGGTAAGCTTGCTTGCCGTGGTGTGTCAGGTCGCGGGTTCGAATCAGCCTCTTTGCAAAGCAGGGGAAGGCTGCCTAGAGTATTCTCTTCCCCATACACCCACGAAGTGGGTATTGAACTGGGTCGGCTCTTTTTTAAATGCATAATGTACTATGATATTGATAAATTTAAGTATAAGGTAGCAATAGCTTTTGAGAACGGATAACGGGTCAACGTACGAAATAAATTAGTTAAAAGTTTTTTGCTATATATGCCGTAGTTGATTGAAAACTTACATCAGGTATTTTAAAAGGTTCAAATTAGCATAGAATTTAGATGAGTATAGATCTCATCTAAATATGAGGGGGGCGGGGGGGGGGGGGAATTGTAGATTAGATGGTAATTATTTCTTTTTTATTTTTTTTGATTCAAACGAAATTAGTTTTGCTTCCTTCTCTTCTTTGAAGTGCATTCTATTAATTAAAGTCTTTTGAGAATTAGCAAAGATCATGATTAATTGCCAAACAATCATCATTTTTATGAATTTAGGAATTATATGAAATTAGTTCTGGCATGTTCTAATTTAAGTCTATCATTAACAATATTTACTAATTAGTGGAACACTTGGCGATTTTTATTCCTTAACTTGTGTGATTATCTCTAATTTAATATTGCTGTTGCTCAATAAAAATTATATCTCAGAAAAATATGCTTTAGACGACAGAATAAGGTATTAAAATTACATATCATAGAAGTTCAAAAAGATATGTAAAAGGGCAAGGGAGGTTGTCTTTCCTACTCTTCTCAATAGACAACTAATAGTACAGTAATTTAAATACCCTTTGTGTAATTAGTAGCTTTGACATGAGATTTATGTAATTTTAATTTTAGGGTTTTAATATTTTGAAATTTCTTAATTAGATAAAACTTAAATAAGTTTCATCAATAATATATAATTAATTATACACTACACAGATTTATTAGCTACAATTTAAACAAAATTATGAAATAGGCGTGAATATATGTCAGTATCCTATGTATTAAATATTTTCTAATAGAAAGGAGAAATAACTTATCCAACTTTATTATTTGCATGCATTTTTTTATAATTTTATTGATGTTTTAATACCGCCCAAAGTGCGGGCCTTCTTACTAATTATACAATAAAGTTTCGAAAAGAGTAAGGCGAATATAAAATACATTTTTTCAATTCTTTCTTTTCAGGCCTAATAATATCAGCATGATGGACCTTAAAATATAACTAAGCGACAGTTTTTTTTATCAGGTAACTAAGCAAATATTCTATATATAACACATTACTACTGCAGTTTCGGGCAATAAACAAATTACCAGTAGACTATTCCCAATGAAGAGGTAAGATATCACCACCATTTCAATCTTCTCAATAAATGCAACCAATCTACAATCTTGATTAGATGCTCACTGCTTTAAGCATCCAAAAACTCACAATATCTAACACTCTTTTCAGTGGCTTATTTCTTCAGTTTATGCAAATACACAGTAACATACAGAACTAAGTCTAACATATATGTCTGCAAGTGTACCCCCACCCCAAAAAACAAGAAAAGAACACACACGCACGCGTGCGCGCAATACAAACATACAACCTGAGGAATACAATTTTTGATCCTACAATGATACTACTAATATGTTCTCTTTAATTTTGATCATTCAGGAGAAGTCTCTCTCAAAACTAGATATGCATGCGTACCCTATAGATGTACCCAGACTATCACTAGATGTCCTTGCAAGGATTTTTAGCTTTCTGAATGTTCATGATGTAGAAATATGATATAAGAAAAGAATTAAACTTCAAGGGGACAAAAAATATCTCCCTTCATGACCAGAAATACCAGTTCTCATATATGCCAATCAAAACATAAAATATAAAACTATTGGAAAAGTAAAATGAGAACATACCTGAGCCATATTAAAGGTTGGAAACCTTGAAAAGGCTTTTGATAGGACATAACAAAACAGAAACATAATAAAAAACAAGAACAAAGTGAAAGCAAACAAAACAAGAAAAGGGGAGACTTAGCTTGGCAGGGCCGGTCCTCTGAGCTTCCTATTCTCTCCTTGTCATTTTCCTTCTTTTTTTCAGATTTCTTTTCTCTTTTTCTTTATTTCTTTATTTCTCTTGTTTTTTATGGTTTTCTTGTTAGACTTCAAGACAAAGTCTTTTAGGTTTTTTGGTTAGTAAAGGATGTTCAGAGGAGGGAAAAGGTGGGATCTTGAGTTGTGGTTTATTTAAAGTCACCGGAGTTAGATTTCCGATGACCTATTCTCGAAGATTCGAGACGGAAGAGGGAGATTCGAGGTAAACAGATTAGGTAGGGAGGTGGATCTGGGTGAGGTGGTTCTTTGGTGTTAAGCTGGAGGTCGTTCTCGTTGTTTGGGTCACCGGAGATGAACTCCGATGACCGGAGTTTCAAGAAGAAGGGGAGTTCTTGGGGTTTCAGGGTCTGTTTTAGGTCTTTGGTGTGTGGTTTAAGGAGGAGAAGAAGAGAAGAAGAAGAAGGGGTGGAGGGAGTGGCCAGAGACCACCATGAAAGGCGGTGGCCTCCATGGCCGGCGAAGGTGAGAAGAGAGGAAGAAGAAGCTAAAGAGGCCGGCTAGGGTTTTTGAGTTGTATAATGGTTGGTCTCTACTGAGACCAAAGCCTTATATACTCGGAGCCCTCAAGGTGATCCTGGCCGTTGGATTAACGATGATCCACGGTCAAGATTGACCGTTACTTAAACGACATGGTCTCGTTGATAATGAGACCAATGGCCTCTTCCGTTAGATCAATTGGCCTGGACGGCTCAGATCAGATCTCAAAAATCAATTAATTAATTAATAATCCCTTAATTCTCTCAGCCGTTAGATTTGTCAAACAGACGGCTGAGATTGCCTTAGCCTTTGGATCAGACGGGCCATTCCTTTTTGGGCCAATGCATATGGGCTAATGTTCAGATTGTATTTGGCCCAGTCTTTATTATACTTATATATTTTTGTATTTTAATTATTTTAAACCAATTCTTTTTTGTATTTTTTTTATTTTATTTATTCTACTATTTAAAATACTTAATTTCCTACTCTCACTAATTTTTGGCATTTTTTGACAATTTTCTACTATATTTTTTTTATTTTCCGCTATTAAAGCTATATATTTTTTTTGATTTTCTTTTCTTTTAAGACTAATTAAATAAAAATGCTGGTATTTCTTATATTTTTTTTTTTGATTTTCTAATTTTTTTTTATATTATTCAAACACACAAAATGTATCCAATATCAAACAAATCATGCAATTGCACTCAAAAATATTATTTATTTAAATTTTGGAATTTATTTGCTTAGTGCAAAAATCACGTGCTCACAATCGTTATATATATTTGTTTAATATAGTTTAATTCCTTTTTTTGTATTAACATGAACAATAGACATATGGACTGTACAATTAAGACTGTTTTTAAATTGACTTAGACTATTTTGGACTTTCGATTTGTAATGGTCTGCTGAACTCAATAATTGTATAGTTATTTTGATATTAATACTATTTTAGTGTAATCAGTGAACAATGAAATTGTTAGGCCTTTAGAGTCAGGAAAAAAGGTTCCAACTTAGCTCAGTTTAAGTGTTAATTACGAATCATGGTTGAATATATGGGGAAAATTAGCACTTGTGCTTCATGTATATGTTACTAGTAGTACACTTCATGAGTGTTTGCAAAAGGCTCTATTGCAATATATTTTGTCATTCACATAAATCTTATGTGTGGAATCCTACTTTGTAAATCTTAAGACAGTAGGTCAATTTTTCAGGTATGTTGAATGTCAATTTAGGTTTATTTGAAATGCATAATGAAGGATTTTTTGAATCAGTAGTCTAATATTATTTGGCATGTCTTAGAATCTATAGTCCATTGGTTTCAAATAGGTGAAGGTCCAAGAGCTAATTTCATGGGCTCAATAATGCGCAAAAACAAAAGAAACAACCTACAAATAAAACAACTGGGCCCAATGATTGGCCCAGCTGTTAAATGAAAAACAAAACTCCTAAGCTTTAGATTGGACTGGATACAGAGAAGGCGCATATCACAGGGCAATTTCGCGCTGACAAGAATTGGGCTGACTGGTGAAACCCAAAAAATGTGCTGAAAGTTAGGATTTACTATAGCTTTAATAATATTACTTAATTAAGAACAAGTTTAATAGAAAATCGTAGTTTGTTTTAGGATGGCCTCTAAATAATAAAATGAGATGAGCCTCGCTAAACAAAATAGACAAATTGTGGGGCCCTTGGTAAATATGTGTACAAAATACTTAGAATTTGGGTCAACCGTTTAGCGAATTTCACAATTTTTCCCAAAAGATAATGAATGCGTTAGATCTTTAGGCACGATTTTTAATAAAATTATATTCCTAAACTTGGGTGCACATTTATGTGACCCAAATTCAAATCTCAACGGAGTCGAAATGTGTCAACAACCAGGGGCGTACTGGTGCGACGTGGTTTGAGACGCTTTTTCACGCCGTTGCAATTCTCATTAAAAATGGTAATAAAAGCGGTTCATTTAATAAAAGGTACATAGGTTAGAACATATTTTGAAATCAGATAAAATCAAATACAACAGTTGAGAGACCGTGCTAGAACCACGGAATCTAGGAATGCCTAATACCTTCTCCCGAGTTAATAGAATTCCTTACCCGGATTTCTAGTTCGCGGACAGTTAACATAGTCATAATTTTCCTCAATTTGGGATTAAGTTAAACTGGTGACTTAGGACACCAAAACCAACCATATCCCAAGTGCCAACTCTGAATTAAATAAATAATCTTATTTTGAATAATGTCACTTAAATTGAAAAAACTCCTTTATACATTACCCTTCGGGGAAGGTGTACTGAAAAAGGTGGTGTGACAGTTAGCATTTTGGAAGAAATTTCATAAGTTTGCTTTGAAGTGTATTTTAGTATTATCGGTGTCAGTTTGGGGTTCCGAGTCTGAGAGTATATCCGTATGGTGATTCTAGGGTCGGGAGAGCGATCGAAAGTGAATTCGGAGGTCCGTATGTCATTTTGGAGCCATTTGGCTAAAGATAGAAAATTGAAGGTTTTGGAGAAGTTTGACCAGAAGTGGAATTTTTTATATTGGGGTCTGAATCCGATTCTGAAAGTTAGAGTAGGTCCGTAATGTTGAATATAAGTTGTGTGCAAAATTTAAGGTCAATCAGACGTGATTTGACGGGTTTCGGCATCACGTGTACAATTTGTTTGATATTTGATAATTTTGAGGAATTGTTGTGTAATTCTTTGATTAAGTTGTTGGGTATTCAATTGATGTTGAACTATGTGTGATGTAGTACGGGATATGAACCGAAAGATGAAAAAGAAAGTTATAATTGGTAAAGAATTAAGAACAATTGTAGTGATGGCATACATGGCTTATTGTGGGAAACTAATGAAACACTTGAATTGTGAAGAACTGTGAACATAATGGCATGGATACTCTCGAAAATAGAAATATTGTAACTTTGTGGTGACACCGGCTTGATAAGAATTTGGAAACATGAACAAAGTTGTGAATTTGGTTATTGCCCTTGTTGTGATCTTGTATGGTGCTCTTGTTTTCTGTTTGTGATTGTTGTGATTTGAAACTGTACGGTGGGATCGGGTTGAGCGCCGCAACACGAAGTAATAAGGTGTGGGTTGTGGTGATAAGGGTGGCTGAGGTAATAAGGGTGGCCGAGGTAATTAGGGTGGAAAGCGATTGAAATCGCCATTGAAATTGATATGAAAATCATTGATGTGAATTTATGAAAGGAGACAACAGGAGTGTTTGCAACCTGTGGGGCATTGATTGCCCCTTTGTTTGACTTGATTGTGTTTTCCGTGTATGGTTGGTTGTTGCCTTCCTTGTTGATCTTTAATTGTACTTTGGGCTGAGAACTACTTGAAACGAAGTAAATGTGGGAACATGATTGGCTGGCATTATTATTTCTTGGTGTAACCATAGGTCGTCTAATCATCGTGATTTACTTGTTTAATGGCTTGAGTTTACTTGGGAGTAGCGTCCTTCATCTTCCACTGGCCATTTTGGCGAGCCTCTTTCCTCTCGGGGCCCTGCGTGGCTCATGCCACTTCTGTTTTAGACTTTATTTTGATTTTGTGTACGGTATAGCCGGAGCCTTGTTACATGCAAGTATTGTATCATCCCTCGTATCCTAGAGGATCCGTAGACAGTAAACTGTTGGACTATGGCCTATGTAGGTATATATATGTGGGGCGTTGTAATTTGTAAACTTGTTAGTAAGTTAATCGTGTGGTTATGTTTGAAAAATATGAATTCAGTTATAATTGGTAAGATCTATGGCTTATAAGTAATAACAATACAGGGGCACCAAGGTGTTAGGAAAGGCACGCAGGTCCGCTTGACTGGGGCTACCCGGTCAGGCGCTGGTCATGTCCCTCGATTTGGGGCGTGACAAACACGTGTAGGGGCGATATCAAGAACTGCCCTCCTCAAGGGAGCCGACCTCCCTGAACAAATGGCATCAGCCATTAAGGCTAGCCTCGACTCTGAACGGGGCTCACTCGCCCTCTCATCCTCTGTAGCAAATCCTTTGCCAAGCATCAGTCGACGCCTCTTCCGTTCTGGCGGCTCCTCGCTTTCGGAAATCTTCTCTTTAGGTCGAGGAGATGGAGGCGAAGGAGTTGCTCTGCTCATGGACTCAGCCACTGGCACGGCCTCAGGTTGGCGGACCTCGGGGATGCCCTTGCTTGAAGATTCCCGGGGCACCTACTCATCCCCAAAGTCGGTCCTCGCTGCCGATGGGGATGCAACGTTCCGCCTTCTCCTCTTCCTGGGAGCGCCCCACCTAGCTAAAATAAAGGAGGTCAAGAAACAACACTTAAACAAAACCTCCAAATTTTTGTCGACACAATACCTGATGGGACGTATCGACTGAGGAACGCCAACCACGCACGACATTCCTATGCAAAAGGATTCACCCTTTCCACCCACGAACTTATGTCTTCAATAGGTCGGGGTAGAGAAGACCTCGCTGCAAAAAAGAGCAGAAAAAGAAGTTCTAAAGACTGAACAGAGAAAAGTTGCGAAACTACTAAACAAGGGTAAAAGCACTCACGTTCTAGATTTCACCTCTCCGGGAATCCCTCAAGGGTCGACACCAGGTCCCACGTCTTGATATATAAAAATGTGAACCAGAAGCGACGATTGGGCTTATCGCCAGCCCTGACAACCAGGCCCTTTATGCCACGACTCTTTAACTGCAGCATAGGGCCCCTCATATAATCGGGGCTAAACCACTGCAATAGATGATGGACCGAGACGTCGAGTCCGGCCCGAGTCGCATAAGTGGTCAAAATGCGACATACTTTCCAAGTGTACGGAGTAAGTTGAGCCGGACACATATCATAGAAGTGGAAAAGCTCCTCGGCCAAAGGATAAATTGGGAGGTCGTACCCGATCAGGAATGGGTACTCACAAAAAGTGCAAAACCCTGGCCGGTGCATTTTAATGAAGCCGGTCTCGGCCGGCTCCATGATCACCGAGTTAGGAATTTGGCACGCCCCCCGCAGGTCGTCCAAATGTAATCGAAGTGGCTCGGTATGATCCCACGGGGGAGTCAGGCATCTAGTTGGAAAATCCCTTCGAGCATGAAGCTCACTAGGAAGAACATTGTCCACACTAAGAGGGACAAGGGGTCTTTGGGCCTTTTTCCCACCACCCGAAATGGTGGAACCGCAGAAGAAGCATCACCTTGGTCCCTCCTATTTTGTTGACCACGTTTTGTCATGATGATTGTTTATCTAAGGATAGGGTTTCGTTGACTAAAGAAATTGATTTCAACAAAAAAAACTAAAGGTTCAAAGCAAGAGATATTGATTTCCTTCAGAGAAGGTGAAAAGAGAGAGTAAAAAGTCTAAGAAGTTCGAAAGATAGCGATGATAGAACCCGCCCTCTATTTATAGCGCTCAGGTACACGAAAATCGAAAAGGCATATGTCGAAAAGGGGGCGGAAAACCAAAACGTCAAATCGCCCCCTGAACCATCTCGGAGCAGATATAATCATGACGCATGTCGGCTGTGACGTCAGTTCAAAAAGTAGCCCACGTGTCAACGAATCAACAATGTCATGGCAGATCGACATTTCCGCCCATTAAAGACGTATGTTGCATACGCCTCCAACGAGCGGAGGGATTAACGGTATGGGGCCAAATACAACACTTCACACGCTCACAGCGATAGGGTACAACCCTTCTTATACGCTCCTTATAACGGGGGTATGATTTGGGCGTAAGGATGCGAACGATGTCACTCACACTTGGGCATCCCCATTAACAGGACGTCGACTACGCCCCGAAGATTTTTTATTATTATTTTAAAAGGAGGCCCCTTTCTATATAAAGGGGGCTTCCCTGTTGTAATGGACCAAGTGTTATTATCTAATAATACAACTCTCTCATTCTCTCTCTATTTTTCTTAACTGCGATAAACAATTGTTCTTGAAGTTCTTCATTTCTGCAATATCTTTATAACACAACTACATTGATCTCACATCTAGGTTCACTATATTTGGTTATGATTTACCCATTTTCTATCTTTTGATTGTTTTAAGCTTATAGAGTAACCATTAACTTTTGAGCCAAACATAATCCTTCCACAATTGCATATCGACAATATATGCGTGAATACCACATATTCCTTCAGCAGTTGCATATAGAGAATATATGCATGAAATTACAATTAATCCTTCTCGATGCATTATTTTATCACACTTAGGAGATGTGATACATTAATCTAAAAGTTATAATTATAGAACTATAATCTTGAAATAATTTAGTCCCCAAATCAAACGACCCCCAAGATTTCCGTTAATTGTATCAATATATTTAGGTAATTTAACCCCAAATTTTAATTTCGAAGACTCTTAACTCTTATTGGAGTATGACCCCAATGTTTCACTAACTCTTGTTGGTTCTCATTTCCTGGCTGATCGGCACACAACCAATTTCCATCGAATAGTTTCCCTTGTTATTGTTTCCTCATGTAAGAGTTTGGGAGTCTTGTGTTTCTCTTTTGTTACCTCACCCTCCATACAAACTTTTTTTTGGATTGGGGGGGGGGGGGTGCGAATTTATTCCTTTTGTTTTCTTGGGAGGCAGAGGTAATTGCAGGTTAGCCCTTTATAGCTGGCTTTGTTTTTTCCTTTTTTGGTTTACTTCTTTCCCAATTAAATATTAGGAAACTGCAACTTACTCCGTATTAAGAGTTCATCACATTAATGATTAATCCGACCGAAACAACATTGGAACCACAAGATATGCTCATAGAAAGAATGTTAATATAGAAGTCTAACCATTGAGGATTACAAATGATCAAATAGAAACAAAATGCAAGTAATAAACACAAAGGACAATGAGAGAGGGTTGTTTGAAAACGTTAAACCAATGCACATAATGAAGTAAACCTACAATCATATGTATAAGAATTGTCTCAAATGGCCTGAACCTTTCAAAGTTCAGGCAAATATCAAAAGGATACAGAGCTAAGGTACCACCAACTAAGGTTAACTATGATCATCCTCAGTAAACCGACATTAGGTTTATATTTACTGATACAACAATAGAAGTATGTAACTTGAGATATCTTGTAGAATCCATGTTTCCAAAACAACTAGTTTTTCCCATCCACCAATCCAAGCTCTGCTACTCAATCTTGCGGAGCATAATCGGCCAGTTTCCAACATGCTTCCCTGAAAAAGAGCAAGAATTACCACATCATACAGGCAATCTGGGTATAACATTAAACCGGTTCAATAACTAAAACTACTTCCACTTCGGACATTCATTTACTCACCCCCACTTTGCGAACCCCACAAGTAGGAGTGTTCATGGTTCGGTTTACATCGTTTTTTTTTCGATTCGGTTTATGTTGGTTTTTTCGGTTATTTGTCGGTTTTTTCTTAAATATAAGACATACACTACCAAACACACATTTCGGTAACCACATTTTCAACGTAACACTATCAAATCAATTGCCTTTTGAGAAATCTATTATTTACCAAGATATATTGATGATAATTGAATCAAATAGTGATGAATAATTTAAGAACTCAATTAAAAATATATTATTTTTAACATGAAATAGATTCTTACATTAAACAAAAGAAAACTACCAATCAAACTAGAATGTTAAGGTAAAGAACTGTCCTAAAAGTGCAAATGATTAATATTTAATGTAAAAAATTTAAAACTTTGCATAAAAGCACACATATATATAGGTGTAATAATAAATTTAAAATAACTATTACTATATTCGGTTTGGTTCGGTTTTTTTTAATTAAAACCAAAACCAAACCAAACCAAACCAAAAAGTATCGGTTTGGTTCGGATTTTCGGATTTATATTAACACCCCTACGGCCACAAGAAACCAGATTTATGAAATTCACGCATACAACATAGGTTGATGTTGTTCTTTTCTTACTGATTTTTTCTGTAGTTACTACTTCAAAAGCAGTCGCAAATGTTGTTTTCCATAAAGAGTTCTGTTGTTTCCTTCACTAATCCTTCTTTTTCGTGGAGAGGGGAGGAGGATTACACGTTCAAATACAAAACCAAGTGGCCTAATATTGGGCACTCTTGATATCAACCCGAATCATTTCATAAAAAGACATCAAAGCGGTATCAACCCGACAAAATATCAAGGGAACTGATAGATCCAACTTAAAGCTACCACCCCTATCATTTATGAGTGATGGATCTTCAAGGAGGTAAAGCTGATCATGCAACTTTGACAGACCCACTACATCAGGTTCTGTCTTTTTTTTTTCTTTGAGAAGGATCGAGTTCTGTCATTTAATATGCTGCAGTACCTTAAGCACAATAAGAGACTCAACATTCATAATACTTGATTAACAGATAACTTACCATTCATTTCTTCAAGTGCTGCAGCCTGGTCTAACGGGTTGGAAAAACTCACAAATCCATATCCCCTGGTCTTACCGGTCCGCTTGTTTCTCACAACCTGTCAACATGAATTGGAGAAGCCCTTTGTTACTGAAACTTGTAAGCTGAAAACATACATTTGTACAATAACGTTTGATGAGAGCAAGGTGAATATAAAATACTTTTTTTTCTATTCTTTCTTTTTGGGTCTAATAACATCAGCATGATGGATCTTGAAATATAACTAAGCTACACTTCTTTTTTTATCAGGTATCTAAGCTACACTTTTCTACATAACACATTACGACTGCAATTTCGGGTAATAAACAAATTACCAGTAGACTATGTCCCAATGAAGAGGTAAGGTATCACCACCATTACACTCTTCTCAATTAGATGCTCAATGCTTTAGACATCCAAAAACTGGCAATATCTCACACCCTTTTCATTGGCTTATTTCATCAGTTTATGCAAATAAACAGTAACATACAGAACTAAGTCAACAGGCATGTCTGCAGTGTACCCCCCACCCCCCAAAAAAAAGAAAAGAACACACACGTGCGCGCAAGAATACAAACATACAACCTCAGGAATACAATTTTTGATCCTACGATGACACTACTAATATGTTCTCTTTAATTTTGATAATTCAGGAGAAGTCTCTCTCAAAACTAGATGCATGCGTACCCTATAGATGTACCCAGACTATCACTACATGTCCTTGGAAGGATTTTTAGCTTTCTGAATGTTCATGATGTAGAAATATGATGTAAGAAAAGAATTAAACTTCAGGGGGACAAAAAATATCTCCCTTCATGACCAGAAATACCAGTTCTCATATATGCCAATCAAAACATAAAATATAAAACTATTGGAAAAGTAAAAGGAGAACATACCTGAGCCATATCAAAGGTTGGAAACCTTGAAAAGGCTTTTGATAGGACATCATCATTCACCTCATTCCCAAGATTACCACATAATAGACGATAATTATCTGTGACACCATCCAAAAACAGTAACTTAGTTATTCCACTGAACTAGGATTTGCACCAACTCTAACAGCAAATGCCCAAAATACGTGAATAACCACCGGAAACAGATGCAAAAAGCCATCACGGAAGGAAGTGACTAGAGAACCAACAGTGGATACAATCACTGCAAACCATAATTCATGAGAGGGGGGCAATAACGCATAATACTTAAACATCTTAGCAGCAAAAAGGATATTACTCAAACATGTAAGATTTGATAGATTACTTAGTAGAGTTTGTCTCCTGCACATTTCTAAACACCTCTGGACAAAGCACTAAAAGAAGTAAATGCAATTAGGAAGAGAAGACATTATCTTAACTAACGAAAATTCCTATAGTAGACCTATTTTTTATTCAAGCATCTATTATGCAGACAAAAGAGATAGCTAACACGGGTTATAAATTATAGTACTGTGAGATAGATAAAACAAGGTGGGGATAGGATAATTACATTAAGGATGGTACGGGGAAAAGAGACAATCAATGTTGTTAGTGCTTGTGCTCCACAAATTGATTAGATGCAAAGCTATGTTTTGAGAGAATATAGACACCTTAGTTCAAGGGATTCCAGGAGACCAACAAACCTTTATAGGGGGTGATGTGAATGGTCATGCACGTAAAGATAATGACGGTTTTGAAGAAGTACATGATGGTTGAGGTTATGGTACTAGGAATTACAAAGGGACAACAATCTTAGAATCCACTTTAGCTTAAGGATTAGTGGTTGCTAGCACATATTTAAAAAGAGAGATCTCACCTAATAACTTATAAGAGTGGGGGTAACCATATTGAAATAGACTTTATCCTTACAAGAAGATGTGATAGAACCAATGTAAGAAGTGAGCTCTGTTTTAATTTTTGTACCTTCTGTTTATACTAGCAATAAGGGGGCAAAGCTATTTATCCCAAGATGAATGCACAAGCAACGAGTTCAAAAATTACCACTGCTTGCCTAAATTGTGTTTGTGACACAAAACAATCTAGGTGCAGAATGTCAAAACACTAGGCCTACTTTGCTACCCAGTCTAGCATCAAGACAATCATTATCGTGTCTGTCTCCCTCTAGTATAATTTATTAGGAAATTAAGGTTACCTGGTCGCCACTCTGCACGAGTAGGTTCTTTCCAGATTTGATGCACACGACGTACAGCTTTCTTCTTAGCCTCGGCTTTCTTCTCGGGCTCTACCATTGCGCCAATTAGGGTTTTCCGGTAGCTAAATTGGGGAGACGATTTTCGGAATTGTATTGTGATTTGATTGTTGTTGTATTGTGATTTGATTCCGGAGAGAGAACGAAGATATAAATACTACCCTCCCTGTCCTTTTTAGATCCGATTTAGCAAACGAGAATATTTCTTCTTTAATTAATGTTTCGTTGAAAAATAAATAAATAATTTCTTTTGTCAAGAAAATAAATAATTAATTAATGCTTCATATAATATCTACCTTTTTTTTAGGTGCACACTTTACTATCTATCTTCATTATTAATTTCGACAAAAAAAAGATCTTCATTATTAAGAATTCTCCTTGATGAGTTTATAATTTTATTAGTTTCTGTGTTTACTAATCACAAGCTTGATATATATATACTAGTATTTATGAATATGCGTTGCACATTAATAATGGTATATGATGATTTAAATATATGTTTATATCAAGAAACAATAAAATTTAATTAATGAGAGAAATTTTATATATAATAATACATCAATTATCTAAATACCGAAAAATCTTACTTTCACGTGAATTTAAAATAAATGAATTTAATACATGAATTTAAAATAAAAAGGACAACATCAAAACTTTCACAAATGATCAATTTTGTCATGTTAGCTAGATAATTATATATTATAGTTTAAAAGTATTTAATGTGATGTTATCTTAACCAATATTTTTTTGTGGACAATATTTTTTTGTGTATGTTACCTTCGCCAATAAGTTCAACAATAGTTGAACTGGAACTCAGGCTATGCGCCTTCACCTCCAAAATTGACAAAGTTCAACTACGATCGAACAAAGACTCTGGCTATGCACTTTCGCCAACAAGCTCAACTACGATTGAACAAAGACTCAGGCTATGCTCCTTCGCCAATAAGTTCAAGAATAGTTGAACTGGATTCAGGATACACGACTTCGCCTCCAAAATTGACAAAGTTCAACTACGATTACGGTTGAACACCGGCAAGTTCAACTACGGTTAAACCAAGATTCAGGCTACGCGCCTTTGCCATTAAATTCAACTATGGTCGAACCAAGGCCCGGGTTACGCACCTTCGCCATCAAATCCAGCAAGTTCGACCTCGCTCGGACCATAAAGCCAGGTGCTCTCACCCTCAAATTTAATAAGTTCAACCATATCTGAACCAGAACTCGGACCGAAACTCCTTCACCATTGAACTGAGCAAAACTCAATCTCTAACGAATTAAGACGCTGGGTCAGTACCCCCGCCGTTCAAGTAAGTACGCCTAACTCGAAATAAGATTAGAGGCACATAAAGTTCGGCCCCGGACGGACTACAAGGCCGTACTCTGTATCATCACGGACAGTAGTCCAGTCGCGCCCGAACTGGGATTAAGGCTAAGCGCCACTACCACCAAGCAACAGTTCCGACTCGATCACCCCGAGTCGAAAAAGAAAAGTCGCCAATAATAAAAAAAAATAACCCGCCTACTGAAGTCAAACTCAAGGTAGATTGCCCCTTCACACGCATGCAAAGAAAAACCCAAAAGGGAACAAGAGGGAAGTACAAAATAGATACAAGGAAAATAACGAAAAGAAGATTTCATTTATTCATAAAAATGATTGTGGGACATCCCCGCTTACACCCGGACAAGGCCGGTTAATAAAAAAAGAGAAGAAAAAAGAAAAACACTTCTTTGCACTCAGCGCTATCCACGTCCCCATCTGCGCCATCGTCAGCCCCTGGCGTCGCCGCATCAAAATCACAATTCATACTGGCCTCCTGAGCCTTTTGTCGTGCCCCCTAGAAAGTAGCTTCGGTCACGATGTCGGCCTCCCATAGATTTTTATACACGTCCCGTTGGGCCTCAACATAAACCCAAAGTTCACGAGCATGGCCAGAGGAATCGGCCTAGTCCCGTAGATACTGGTTTTCTTCCTCTAGGGTCGTAACCCGCTCCACTATAGCCTGAGCATCCCGCTCAAAAGTACTTATCTGCCCCTCGAGGCTCGCCTCCCTAAAGGCGGCAACAGCCCTCACCAATAACAATTGGGACTCGCCGGCACGAACAACCTCCTATAACACCTCAACCCTTGACGAGGCGTCATTCACCTGACGATTCAAGGTTGCAACTTCTCCCTCCAATGTAGCCACATTCCCGCTCCACGCTAATGCAGCCTATGCTACCTTTGCCAGGCCCTGACGTTCGCACTCGGTCTATGGCCATCCTCCCGGCCTCGAGCTTCTCGTCCTTCCGATGGAGCTGCTCCTCAAGGGCACCCATTCAACCAAGTGTTTGTTGCATATGGAGATCCCGCCTCACCAATTCTTCAAACAGGGCCCAGCTACGGGGATCATTTCTCAAATGCACGCTCATCTCCCGACATCTATCCCGGTAGCAGCGATACTTCTCCACCTCCAGCAAATATGACTGCCAAACAAAGGCAACAGTTAGAATGGAAAATAAAACAAGGCAAATAAGTGAACCGTACCCTCAAGCCCATCACGACCACTTCATTCATCAACCCGATATCTGTGATGTCCCTCAGTGATGCGTTCTCGGCCCCCGAGCATAGCTGCCCAAACTGCGACACCAAACTCGAGCCCTAGAGTAACAAGTTTAAATCCATAGAGACCTCGATGAGGCGAGACCTCCCTTCTGCGCGCACGACCGAATTTGTGAAACCTTCTCGGAACATGCGGACGTCCTCACGGTCCAAATCTAATTCAGATCTGAACACCATTTCTGCAATGTCTCCTCCTCCCCGCGCTACAACCGCAATCGGGGTGCTAGGCTCACCACCCTCAACAACTATTGAGGAACTTCCCCCCTGTCTCAGCTACGGGAGTAACTAACTGAGTCGTTGAAGCGACAGTATCTTCATGGACTAAGCCAGCTTAAGCAACCTCTACTATTTTTTCGCCCTCGAGGATAGGCGCCGTAACCACACCCTCTCCGCATTCGCTGGAGGGGAGTCCACGTTAATCACCATAAGAGGAGCCGACATGATTACTACGGGAGGAGCCGGCATGAACACGACCCTGCACCTGATCAACAGCCTCTTCTCCTCCTCCTCGCCCGAGGACGATTCATCCCTAGGACGTACGGTCCTTGACGGCCCCTCATCCTGAAATGTGGCCTGTGGTGGGGTAGGAGCCACCGAAGACTCAACTGACGCCGCCCTCGGTAGGCGGTGCAGCATTGGTGCTGCAAGAAGCCAAGCGACCGCACCCGGCCATCAGAAGGCCAATTGGGGAGCCCTGCCATGACACGCTCTCCCTATTACAGAAAAGCAAGGTTGGTAAACAAAGCTGAATCAAAACATAGCGAAGGTAGAAATCAATAGCAGGCCTACGGCCATGTCTCTCCCAGAAAGACGCCCACGTACGAATTCCTGTGGTATGAGGGAGCACGACTTCGACCTCTAACAGGGCTAGTGGCGACCTCTCGGCTACAAAAGTAACAACAAGTCAACACTCACAAATGCGAGGCATAAAGAAAAAAGGAAAAGGAAGGAAAAAGGTTACAACAATAGAATAACTCACGTGCATGGTTCCAAGCCTCCAAGAACTATGTGGGGCACGCCACTAAATACTCGGTCCTGGTATAAAAGAAGTGCTCCAAAGGTGGTGGTCAACCTCGTCATCCAGCACCACAGTCAAGCCCCTCAACCCACGAGGGTACGCCCGAAGCATGGTGCCACAGGCTCGCTGGGGGGCGTAAAGGGTGAGCACATGCTGTAGCGTGACTACCCTACCGGCCAGTTCCTCATACTTTAGGAACATCACCAGTAACTTTTAAAGAGAAGGGGTGAGCTGGCCTGAGCACACCCCGTAGTAACGACAGAAATCTACCACCAGCATGGGGAGTGGAATCCTAACCCCAACCTGAAGGGATACGCGTAAAAGACGTAGTATCCCCTGCGGTCAGTGTGGACCCTTGTCATACCTCTTTTTTACGCACCCGCAAGGATGCAAAGAGTTTTTTTCCAATTAAAGGACAATCGAGATGGGATTTATTTAATTATTTCAGAGTCGCCACTTGGGAGATTTATGGTGTCCCAAGTCACCGGTTAAATCCCGAATCGAGGAAAAGAATGACTCTATTTAACAGTCCGCGAACCGGAAATCCGGATAAGGAATTCTATTAACCCGGGAGAAGGTATTAGGCATTCCCGAATTCCGTGGTTCTAGCACGGTCGCTCAACCTGTCGTGTTTGGCTTATCTATCCGCTTTTTACAATTATGTACTTAGTGCAAGTTAATATCCCTTTACCGCTTTTATTATTGGTTATGATTTACGAAAGAGAAAGTTGCTTAAAAATATGCTTTCGAATCACGTCACATGAAATGCACCCGGATCCTCGACATATTCTTATTCAACATTTCGGGGTTTGGATTTGGGTCGCATGAAATGCACACCCGTATTTAAGAAGGTAGAACTAAAATATGCGCCCGGATCGACTACTTATTTACACTGTTGAGAAGGGCGTGATATTCGTTAAGAAACGACGCATCTCAAAATCTAAGTATTTTATATGTACATTTATGAAGGCTATGCGATTAGTGTAACTATTGGGCGAGGCGCACCTTTGATTCAAATCTAAAGCGAACTACATCCCACTGTATTTTACTTAGGAGTTGATTCCAAATTATTTAAAACTTGCTACGAACCACACCACATGAAATGCGCCTGTGGTTCCTGACACGCTTTATTTGCTCTTGCCCGAAATCGGGGTCGGGTCACATGAAATGCACCCCCGACTCCTTTAATCTAATTACGTCATTCAGTTGAGTAATAACTCCCTAGCTAATCTTGCTTTTAACATAAGGTCTAACGTTAACATATTTGGAGATTACACACATGAGCAGAGAAGATTGAATAGAGATACAACAGACTAATTCAGGTTTACGTGCTTATCTAATGACAGTGTATCTTTGGTCTAGCTACACTTTTCCATAACCAAGACTAGCAATACAAACTTAATTAGAGAATAACAGAACGTAATTAAACCTAAGAACTTTGGACGACTACATGATTCCACAGACTTCAAACATAAGCTTCAGGCTTCATTCTTTTCGAACCAAGGAATTACAACAAACAGAGATGTGTACCTGGAACGCGGAAGAACAAAGATGAGTGAGCAGTGGCAATGCAGCAACAGTAACAGGAGCAACAACAGTAGACCAGTAACAAACACAGTGAACCAACAGCAACTCAATAGACCAATCCAGCCACACAATAGACCAAGCCAGCAAACACTCAATACACACGACCAACAAACAGTGGCAGTTAACCACAGTAGCACAGCACCAACACTGGATCAACAGCAACAATAGACACAAAACAACAACAACAACCAGTGGCAGCAATCAACTAGACCAACAGCAACCACTAGAGCTACCACAACACTCAACAATGGTCAACACAGCAGCAGCATACAACAACTGGGATGTGCACCAGCAGCAACAAAGATACAACAGCAACAACAATGGACTAACTAAAGCAACAATCAACCAGCAGCCAACACTGGAGACACTCAGCCACTCAACCCAGCTAAAACAGTGGCCCAGCACCACCAACAACACAAGAACAACAACAAACTAACGACCAAACACTCCAATAGCAAAGCACGACCACAGCAGTAGCCAAAGAATGGCAAACAGGATTTCAGCAATGAACAAGCGAAACAGTAACAAACAAGCCAATGAAACAGTACTTGTCTATCTCTTTTATGGTTTTCAAGAATGTATCTTTGCTGCCTATTTCTCTCCAGCTATTACTGTTCTTGCTCCCTCTCTTCTTCGGTCTTTTCCTCTATCTCTTTTCAAATCCCATACTTATAGTCAAAACTTTCAAACCTGGATGGCCAGCAGACTAGACTAAGGCCTTGCCCATCCCCCTCTGCCTTTTTTTTCCACTCAGATTAACCTAAGTATGGGCTTTCATTAATCTAAGCTGCTGGTCTGCCACACCTAGTGGGGATACCCTGCTGTAGCAGGTTCCACTAGCCCTTTTATGGGCAAGGGTACTTAAAAAATCCAAAAATAGGCTAACACTAACTAAATTGCCATCAGCTATATCCAAATGCCCTATGTAACAGTGATTCTGGGCATTCTTGCCCTGTTATTCCCACGGGTTTATACAACTAATCGACGAGGTCGTCTAGACTGGTTACAACATATTTGAATCGTTCAAGCCACTTATGGTGACCCACAGATTCGACCATTACTGATTCATCACCAGAAATACAATGAACGATAGGAGGAGAAGAGACAGAATCAATTAAAGGAAATTGACAAGCCAATTAATCTAAACTAACTAAACAAAATCAAATAGACACGGAAAAGGGGAAAGTCTTACCCCAGAAACTCAAAATGTAAGCGGCTCAGCTTCGAACTTGACTTGTCGAAGCCAAATGGGCTTTAATCGAGGTGTTCTCGATTGGGAACACCTAGACTAAAGTCCATTGGACTTCGATTGAAGACTAATCCGACTTGAATTGGGTTTCTCAATTCTAGGGTTCTTGGGCTCGGATTTGGGGCTTTTGCATTTCTGGTTAGATTCGAACCAAACCAATGTTAAGGGGAGTGTGGGGGAGGCATGAGGAGGCCGTGGTGTGAATTTGGTGAAGTTTGGCGTAGTTTGGGTTTTGACTCGAATCTTTGAATGAAGATTCGAGACGTTTGGTGGTGATTCGAGGTTAACGAAGGTTGGGTTCGTAATGGGGGAGGTGAGGGGAAGATTTTGGTATTAGTTTGGTGGCCGTTGGCCTACCGGAACCGCCGTGAGGCGATTTCCGGCAGGCGGAGCACGGCGGAGGAATGGGGACGGGTTAGGGGTTTGGGGGGGTTTTCTGGGTAATTAAATGAATGCTTTAATCTTGGCCGTTGGATGATAAGAATCCAACGGCCAGGATCAACAGACTGGGGCGATTAAATGAGATCCGTCCGATCCCCGCTGATTGACGGCTTGGATCCTTTTTGCTTAAAATGGAACGACGCCGTTTGATTAAGTTGGGGGCCGGGTATATTTGGGTAATTGATTGATTAATTTGGGCCGTTGGATAATAAAATCCAACGGTCCAGATCGAATGCTACAATAACAGATGCTGGGGATGAGTATTGGGCTGGACGGACTGGGCTGGGATTATTTTGGCTTTTGGGCTTGGGGTTTAATTATAAAATGGCCCAATCCTATCTCTTTAATATTAGACTCCATGATGTATTACATATATATGTATATATATATATATATATATATATATATATATATATATATATGTATATGTATATATATATAGATATATATATATATTATATATATTAACTTGTAACACAATTACATTTTCCACTACAATTATCCTACATAATTACATGTCACCTGAAAAATGTAAATCACATAATTTTGATATCAAACACTAAAAATGCAAAACCTAATGTATATATATTATTTTTTGTATTTTATTAATTTAAATAAACAAACATGCACACAAAAAGATAAAATAACACAAAATCCCAAAAATCATGCCCAACACGAAACTATTTTTATTTTGAATTTTCTGGGAGTACTTCTCAGGTAAGGCAAAAATCACGTGCTCACAGCTGCCCCTCTTTGCGCGTAAACACGCAGAGTTTTCGTGCAAAGATAAATGAGCGGATATAAGCGATTTTTTCCCATTCGAGCACTCCGTATGAAGCATTTTGGAAAAGTTTTGACCGAACCTTGCTTCAAAGGTCTCCTACATATCCCCGGCTAAAAGGGAATCAGGTCAATGTAGTTCGGGAAGTTCTGGTAGCTGGGACTACCATGACTGTTGTTACTCGCTGTTACCGCTGTTACTGCTGTTGCCACCGCTTAGCTGATCTCCTTGTTACACCGTACTAAGCAACAAAAACAAGAAGCTAGACTAAGTTACAGTACTACAAGTTCTTATCTATCCTTTTTTAACTTGATCTTGTCGCGCTCCTTGTCATCCTGTCTGACTTGGTGTTCCTTCTGATGCTTCTCCTCTTCCGCCAATTGTTGTTTTGGCCTATCTTGATCGCCGAACTCCGACCATTGTTTCCTTCTTTATGATCTTTGAACTATTCTCCTTCGCAATCTGAATCTATCTGTTCTGATCCTTGTTGCCTCCCTCGGCTTACGAACTGGGATTCATGCCGGAGATTTCTGTTACACTCAACCGCTTCCCTCAACCGAATTAAAATAGATCGCCACCCCATCCTCCAGGCGGGCTCCCTGACTTCAACCACTACTTCAAAATAAAATCGCCACTCCATTCTCCAGGCGGGCTTCCTGACTTCAATTACAACTTCAAAAATAAAATCGCCATTCCATTCTCCAAGCGGGCTTCCTGACTTCAACTACTACTTCAAAATTAAATCGCCACTCCGTTCTCCAGGCGGGCTCCCTGACTTCAACTATAACTTCAAAATTAAATCGCCACTCCATTCTCCAGGCGGGCTCCCTGACTTCAACTACTACTTCAAAATAAAATCGCCACTCCATTCTCCAGGCGGGCTTCCCGACTTCAACTACAACTTCAAAATTAAATCGCCACTCCATTCTCCAGGCGGGCTTCCCGACTTCAACTACTACTTCAAAATTAAATCGCCACTCCGTTCTCCAGGCGGGCTCCCCGACTTCGACTATAACTTCAAAATTAAATCGCCACTCCATTCTCCAGTCGGCCCCTGACTTCAATTACAACTTCAAAATAAAATCGCCATTCCATTCTCCAGGGGCTTCCCGACTTCAACTACTACTTCAAAATTAAATTGCCACTCCGTTCTCCAGCGGGCTCCCGACTTCAACTACAACTTCAAAATTAAATCGCCACTCCATTCTCCAGGCGGGCTTCCCGACTTCAACTACTACTTCAAAATTAAATCGCCACTCCATTCTCCAGGCGGGCTCCCTGACTTCGACTATAACTTCAAAATTAAATCGCCACTCCATTCTCCAGGCGGGCTTCCCTGACTTCAATTACAACTTCAAAATTAAATCGCCACTCCATTCTCCAGGCGGGCTCCCTGACTTCAACTACTATTTCAAAATAAAATCGCCACTCCATTCTCCAGGCGGGCTCCCTGACTTCAATTACAACTCACTGATTTCATCCTATCTTGATTACCTTCCTTTGCCTCTTGTACCATTTTCTTCTTCCCGCATTGCCTCTCGGACCACCTTCTCTTCTGAATTATCCCGTCTTGGAATTTCCTTCCCCTGGGTCGTATTACTTTTCTTCTGGCTGCTGGGGGGTATTTTGGAACTGTTTACTCGCCTGCTGGGGATGATGCTGCTGAGGAAGTATTCTTTGTTTCCTTCACCCCTCATGCTCTTCCTTCTTCCCATACCTCCTGTGGGACTCCCGCTTTTGCCTCCTCGAGCAAATTATGGAATGTAATACTGCTGGAGGAATCTCGAAGCCATTGTTTTATTTTCCCACAACTGCTGGGGATGATACCGGGCTCAAAGATCATTCCGTCTTGTGTTGCTTTCTACCCTTACCCCCTGGGTCTTTGCTTTCAAGAAAATTTTCGCAACAGGAGAAAATTTTCTGCCCCAGTTTGATAAAATTCTGGACGGTATGCTTTTCTGCCAACGAACCCTCTTTTCCTGCTTTTAAATCAAAGAAAAATTGTTAGTTTCAAGATGCGGTGGGTGGTCGTGCCACTCTTGTTGGGGCCATTTTCTTCCAGCTGCTTGGCCTCTCTCGAACTTTGAGGGCGACGTTGACGCTTTCTGGGGACGATGCTTTTTCCACGAACGACCTCTCATCTTTCCTTTTATTCCACTCTTTGGTTTGATCCGACTCTTTTTAGCCGGTGATCTGTTGCGTGAAATCATCTTTCGGACATGCCACATGTGTCCATCATACTCCATGATTCTTGCGAACCTTCCACTCAGCCTGTCATCCCAATCTTACTATCGTAACGACTTCTGTCTTATTGCCTCGTTCCACGCCTATTCACTTTCAATATACTGCTTTGGGAGACTTGGTAGTAAGCTTTGAAAAATCAATTTTCGAAAATGAAAGAAAAGAAAAGAATACCGACCGCAAATGACAAAAGAAGAGAAAAACTTTTCTGAACTCAAAAATAGGAAAACTTATCTGAATGTGTGCCCGATCCAATGGTTATGCCGCGCCTTTGAGATTAAACTACCCAGTCTATTTATATCAATCACTTTCTGATGCCGCGTTCTGCTAGAGGTAAACGGATGTCCAAACCTTGTCTCATGCAGACATCTTGTAACCATCTCGTCCTGTCACCTCACCGTGCCCTTCAAAGGGTTTTCACTAATGAGATTCTCTCATTTCTCTCTATCTCCCGTCGCCTTAAGGTGCCCGTGAAGGTTTTCACCGTAAGACTCTCTCATTTTACTTCTCTCAACTTCCTTCGCCTTAAGGTGCCCGCGAGGGTTTTCACCGTTAAGACTCTCTCATTTACTTCTCTCAACTTCCTTCGCCTTAAGGTGCCCGCGAGGGTTTTCACCGTTAAGACTCTCTCATTTATGCTTTCTTTCCCTGCGGCGGGGTATCACCCCTGAGATTCCCTCTAGAGCGTTATCCCCTTTCGGCTTGTGCATCCTGGATTCAATCGAGGGTCGGGATGTCACTCTTGGCTTTCATTCAAATGACTTGGCACTTCTCAAATACTAATCGAGAGGTCTTTCTGGTTCTTGATATGGTTTCTGCGCGTGAGGCTGAAGAAAGGAGTTTAGCCTCAACGGTTAGCTTATTACAACTTTCGGAATCCACACTATCTTTCAAACGAAACAATGACTTCTGCCCCAGTTTTGTTGCTTGGGGGATTTTTTGATTTTTATTTTATTACGACCGAGCCGTGTGGCGCCTACGTATCCTTCTTGAGGAATCAGGTCGAACGTAGTTCACTTTTTCTTGTATTACTTCTTTGTTTCTTTTCTATTCTGTTACACATCTTCCTTGATGATTCCGAAAGAGGGTATGTGAAAGAATAATTAAGGCTCAAATGGGGAACAAAGGTTAAAGTGTTTGGGTAGTAGAAAAATTGCCTCTCGTCATTTCATTCTCCGAAAAATGCCAAATACACACAAACGAAACCAAACGTTGACAAATGCATTAAAGAATTACACATAATATCTCTTGATTGCATCAGAATTGATAGCCATATCGGTGCATCTTCCCTCAACATCAGTTAGACATAGAGCGCCGTTGGATAATACTCTAGTCACCACAAATGGTCCCTGCCAATTTGGAGCGAACTTGCCTTTCGCTTCGGCCTGATGGGGTAGAACTCTCTTCAGCACATGCTGTCCCACTTCAAATCTCCCGGGACGTACCTTCTTGTTATATGCTCTCGCCATTCTCTTTTGATACAATTGGCCGTGACATACTGCCTGTCAATCTCTTTTCATCGATCAAGCTCAATTGCTCTAATCGGGTTTTGACCCACTCGTCGTCATCAATCTCAGCTTCAGTGACAATTCGGAGGGACGGAATCTCAACTTCTGCGGGTATTACTGCTTCAGTCCCGTATACTAACAAGTAAGGAGTTGCACCTACCGAAGTCCGGACGGTAGTGCGATAACCCAACAGCGCAAATGGTAACTTTTCATGCCACTGCCTAGACCCTTCTACCATCTTCCTCAATATCTTCTTTATGTTCTTGTTTGTTGCCTCGACCGCACCATTTGCTTTTGGGCGATACGGTGTGGAATTTCGGTGTGTAATCTTGAACTGTTGACATACCTCTTTCATCAATCCACTGTTAAGATTTGCACCGTTATCCGTAATGATCATCTTTGGAATTCCAAACCTACAAATGATGTGGGAGTGTACGAAGTCCACTACCGCCTTCTTGGTCACCGATTTGAATGTTTTGGCCTCCACCCACTTGGTAAAATAATCAATCGTTACCAGAATGAACCTGTGACCATTGGAAGCCGCAGGCTCAATAGGTCCAATAACATCCATACCCCATGCGACAAACGGCCATGGTGCCGACATTGTATGCAATTCAGTCGGCGGAGAATGAATCAAATCTCCGTGTATCTGACACTGATGGCATCTTCGCACGAAACTTATACAATCCCGCTCCATGGTGAGCCAATAATATCCTGCTCGAAGAATCTTCTTTGCCAATACGTATCCGCTCATGTGTGGTCCGCAAACTCCCGAGTGTATATCCGTCATCACTGTTGTGGCTTGACTTGCATCTATACATCTCAACAATCCCAAATCTGGGGTTCTTTTGTACAGCACCCCTCCACTAAGGAAAAATCCGTTCGCCAACCGCCGAATAGCTCGCTTTTGATCTCCGGTTGCTTGCTCTGGGTATACTCCTAACCTGAGGTATTCCTTGACATCATGAAACCACGGCTCACCATCCACCTCTTCCTCTATCACATTACAATAAGCATGTTGATTCCGGACATGGATATGTAACGGATCGACACGAACCTTGTCCGGGTGATGTAGCATTGATGCTAAAGTAGCCAACGCGTCGGCAACCTCATTATGCATCCTTGGGATGTGCCCGAATTCTACCGATCGAAAGCGTTTGGTCAAATCATGCAAACACCTGACGATATGGGATAAGCTTTAAATCTCTGGTTTCCCATTCTCCCTGAATCTGATGTACCAGAAGGTCCGAGTCCCCCAAGACCAAGACGTCCCGTACATCCATGTCCACCGCTAATCGCAACCCCAAGATACATGCCTCGTACTCAGCCATATTATTGGTACAATGAAAACGCAGTTGAGCAGTAACAGGATAATGATGTCCTGTTTCAGATATGAGCACAGCCCCTACTCCGACTCCTTTTGCGTTCGCCGCTCCGTCGAAGAAGAGCTTCCACCCCGGATCCTTGGTTAGTTCTAACCCCTCAATTTGCAACACCTCTTCGTCTGGGAAATACGTCCTCAAGGGTTCGTATTCGTCATCAACAGGATTTTCAACTAAGTGATCGGCCAGGGCTTGAGCTTTCATAGCCGTCCTTGTCACGTATATGATGTCGAACTCCGTAAGTAATATTTGCCATTTTGCTAACCTCCCCGTAGGCATAGGTTTCCTGGAAAATATACTTCAACGGATCCAAACGCGAAATGAGGTAAGTGGTGTAAGAAGACAAATAGTGTTTTAGCTTTTGGGCTACCCAAGTCATGGCGCAACATGTCTTTTCTAGATGAGTGTACTTGACCTCGCGGACTGTAAATTTCTTACCTGAGGTAGTAAATGGCCCGTTCCTTCCTCCCAGTAAGATCATGCTGCCCCAGTACGCACCCAAACGAATTCTCCAAGACCGTCAGATAAAGAATCGGGGTCTACCTGGCTCAGGCGGAACTAGTACCGGTGGATTTGACAGATACCCTTTGATCCGGTCAAACGCTTCCCGACATTCTGCCGTCCATTCTATCGCCGCGTCTTTTTTCAATAGACTGAATATGGGTTCACAAGTTGCCGTGAGCTGGGCAATAAACCTACCGATGTAATTCAACCTTCCCAACAGACTCATTACCTCTGTTTTATTCTTCGGCGGGGCTAACTCCTGAATGGACTTGATTTTGGACGGGTCCAACTCAATGCCCCGTCGGCTGACGATGAATCCTAGCAGCTTTCCTGATGGAACTCCGAATGCGCATTTGGCCCGGATTAAGCTTGATGTCGTACCTTCGGAGTCTTTGAAAGAACTTCCCGAGGTCAGCAACATGGTCTTCTTGACGCCTAGATTTTATGATCACATCATCCACGTACACCTCAATTTCCTTGTGTATCATGTCATGGAATACCGTAGTCATCGCCCTCATATATGTTGCTCCTGCATTCTTCAAACCAAACGGCATCACTCGGTAGCAATAAGTCCCCCACGGTGTGATAAAAGCCGTCTTTTCTGTGTCCTCTTCATCCATCAAAATCTGATGATATCCCGCATAACAGTCCACAAAGGATCCGATTTCGCGTCCGGCGCAATTATCAATCAGGATATGGATATTGGGAAGCCGGGAAATTATCCTTAGGACTCGCCTTGTTGAGGTTGCGATAGTCCACACATACTCTGATCTTTCCGTCTTTCTTTGGCACCGGTACTACATTAGCCAACCATTCAGGGTATCGGGTGACGCGAATGACTTTCGCCTGCAACTGCTTGGTTACTTCCTCTTTGATCTTTACACTCATCTCCGTCTTGAATTTCCGCAGTTTTTGCTTGACGGGAGGATATGCCGGATCAGTGGGTAATTTATGAACCACTAGATCGGTGCTGAGTCCTGGCATGTCGTCGTATGACCATGCGAAAATGTCTTTAAACTCCATGAGTGTTTTGATCAATTCTTCTCTCATATTGGGTTCAATATGGACACTTATCCGGGTTTCTTTGACGTCATCCGCATTCCCTAGATTAACGGCCTCAGTATCATTTAAATTCGGTTTGGGTTTTTCCTCGAAGTGACTTAATTCTTCACCGATTTCTTCTACGGCTTCATCATCGCCGTACTCCGACTCACTCTCGTCACTTCTTATTTCATGCGTTATTATTTCCAAACCCGATTGACTTTCTAGACTGGGTTGATTAATCTTTAAGCACGCCATATCATTAAGATCAGTTGCAAGAAGGCTGTTCAGAAAAGTAAAAAGAAGGAAAATAAACAAAATTAGACACGAAGGGAATCAAACTTCATTAAATGGGAACTGTACAAGGGAAAACAAACTGCAAACTTAAATCAAAAATGAACTAAAAACAACGGGATTTTACTCCGGGGACAAACCCCCAATACAAAATTTCGAAAGAAAAACAATCCAAGTCAAACTACCAAGACTCCTTCCGGACAGGGAGAGGAGTAGCCTTCCAGTTATTCAGTTTTGCCTTTGGTCCCACAAACTGTATCTCGGCGTGACTAGATCCTTCACCGTCCTCGAGCATACATACATCTGTGAATAGGTCCTCGAACTTCCTGAAGAACTCTTCGTCTGGCCTGATCGTAGGACCGGGAATCTTTGTCGTTGGATGTCCTCTTGCTCCGGACCGGACAAAAGATTGGGAAAGGCGTGGAACAGTGCTTTGGGAGCACCCATGTCTTCTCCCTACTCCTCTTTGCTCGCCGGATGTCCTCTCATGTTGGCCGGAATCCCAAACCGAAGGTTCCCAAGTTCTCGACCACCGATACCGGTCTGTATGATTCCTTGCAGAGATGCACCTAGACCTTTACCGGGTATGAAACCGTGTCGCAACATTTCATGAGCCACCATGACATCTGCAGTAATTGTCCTGTCGCCGGGAATGCATTCCCCTTCCGGAACTCGGTGGGCGGACACCACATCGCAGACCTGATATACCCACGGCCCAACATCTTCTTCTGTTTCAACAAAGGGAATGATGGTGCCTGATTGTGGATCGTTCTCTCCATGGACGACGATCTCCTGTTGATCCCACTCAAACTTGACGAGTTGGTGCAAGCTGGATGGAACTGCTCTTGCGGCATGGATCCATGGTCGCCCTATCAGGAGGTTATATGACACCACCATGTCCAGCACCTGGAATTCCATGGCGAACTCCACTGGCCCAATTGTCAAGATTAGCATTATGTCACCAACCGACGCTTTGCCTCCTCCGTCAAACCCTCGAACACATACGCTGTTCTTGCGTACCCTGCAGATGTCTACTTTTAATTTGCCCAGTGTAGAGAGAGGACAAATGTTAGCACTGGACCCGTTATCGACAAGGACTTTGGTAACCACCGCCTCTTCACACTTCACCGTAAGATATAAAGCCCTGTTATGCTCAGTGCCTTCCTCAGGCAACTCGTCATTGGTGAAGGTGATCCGATTTGCTTCGAAGATCCGATTGGTGATCTTCTCCAAATGGCTTACCGAGATTTTATCCGGAACATGTTCCTCATTCAGGACTTTCATCAATGCTTGCCGATGTTCTTCAGAATGTATCAGCAAGGATAGCAATGATATTTGCGCCGGAGTCTTCTTCAATTGCTCTAAGACAGAGTAGTCATGCAGCTTCATCTTTTTCAAGAATTCTTCCGCTTCTTCATCAGTTACCGGCTTTTTCAATGCTGCCGGAGTGGTCTTCCTCAATTCCGCAGGGGCAAAACATCTCCCCGAGCGGGTCAACCCTTGGGCTTCACAAACTTCCTCTTTCACCTCCTTTCCTCTGTAGGTCGTTGTAATCCGAGCATAATTCCATGGGACAGCCCGGCTATCAGTTATTGGCAACTGTGTTGCCGGCTGGATGATGAAAGGGTCCATTCGAACGCCTGCTACTGTCAAGATGGGCTTGATTGCTGCCCCTGGTACAACTATCTTGGCCGGCTTCACCGGTACTTCGTTCACACTTTCCTTTCCTGCTTCCGACTCTCCTGGTATGTCTTTCTTGCAACTGGGCGACTCATCAAGGCTTGGCCCTTTTCTCGTTCCTACCCCGCTAGACTTAATCATCATTACAGTCTGAGAGGCTTTCTCCTTTCCTTCCTCTGCCCGTACCAACTCGATCATATTGGTCTCATGATGAGTTGGAAGCGGGTTTTGGTTGATGTTGGGCTCTGTTGGAGTCTGGACCTCAATCCTGCGAGTGTCAATGAGCTCCTGGATGGCCGTCTTTAGCCTCCAACACTTTTCTGTATCGTGCCCCGGACATCCCGAGCAGTAGGCACAATTTACTGAATGGTCCAGGTTCTTCGGGAGGGGGTTTGGTAGCTTAGCTTCAACCGGATTTAGCAACCCTACTTGCTTCAACCGGTGGAACAGATTGGTGTAAGACTCTCCTAAGGGAGTGAAAGTCTTTGGCCTCGGCGCCCTGTCGCCCCTGAATGCTTGGTTTGGACGGAAACTCGCGCCCGAGGGGTTTCTGTAAGCTCTTGGGGGTGGGTGATTGTTTTGCGGGTTTGGTGCACGCCACGGTGCATGGACGGGAGGTGCAGAATAGGACTGTGCGTGGTGGACAGTAAAATGGGGATCAAGTGCGGGATAGTAATGTTGCGGGTGGTTATATGGGTTGTGGGAGTAATTTTGGTGGTGAGGTTGGGGTGGGCTATATTAGGGTGCGGGGCCTCTATTTCTGAACCATGCCCCGGACTCGACGGCCGCAACTTCCTCTCTCCTCTTTTTCCCCAGTACTCCTCCAGTACCACTTTGGATAGCCTGAGTGGTGGCTTTCAGTGCCGAGTAACTCATGATCTTGTTGGCCTTCAAACCTTCCTCGATCATACCCCCCATTTTTATCACCTCAGTGAATGATTTGCCTACGGACGTTACCAGATGTCCGAAGTAGGTGGGCTCTAATGTCCGCAAGAAGTAGTCCACCATCTCGCTCTCTCTCATCGGTGGATCTACCCTGGCCGCCTGTTCCCTCCAACGGAAACCAAATTCCCTGAAGCTTTCAGCGGGCTTCTTCTCTAATTTTAACAATGATAGGCGGTCGGGGATTATCTCAAGATTGTACTGGAACTGGCCGATAAAAGCTTGAGCCAAATCATCCCACGTAAACCATCTACTGGGATCCTGTCTAGTGTACCACTCCAGCGCAGATCCTCCCAGACTCTGGCCGAAGTAAGCTATCAGAAGCTCGTCCCGTCCTCCGGCCCCTCTCATTTTACTGCAGAACCCTCGGAGGTGGGCTACCGGGTCGCCATGCCCCTCGTATAGGTCGAATTTGGGCATTTTAAACCCTGCTGGCAACTGGACGTCCGGAAATGGACATAGATCTTTATAGGCGACGCTGACCTGGTTGCCCAAACCGTGCATGTTCCTGAAGGACTGCTCCAGGCTTTTAACTTTTCTGACAACTTCCTCGTGTTCCGAACTTTGGAAGTGCTTTTCCGGTTCTGCCGGATTATCCCAGTGAGGTGTATGTGATTGTGGTTCAGGAGCCCTGAAAGTAGGCTCTGGAGGATAGTAAGAGTTGTCATGGATCCGAACATATGGCTCGCTGGCCGGCCTTTGCAGAGGAGCAGGTGGAGGTGCCACAAAAACAGGGGTGGCCGGAGGAGGATTTGGTTTGGCTGGTGGAATGTGGGTGGCATATGGGTTTTCCCCCTGAAAGTATGGATAGCTCGGGGCGCTTGTTGAAGGATCGACGGGCGGATGTTCCGGAGCTGAGGCGAGAGTAGGGCGGTTTGGTGAAGATTGTTCCCTGGCCCAGGCCAGGTGCATCTCTGTTATCCGTTGTTTTAACCGGTCTACCTCTTCTTTCATGATTTGTAGCTCGGATTTTTCTTCCTCGAGACTCTTGCCAGAACTAGACATGCTTACTGTAACCGGTCCTTTGGATCTAGTACGGTAGTGATGGTTGGCCAGTATATTCTGTCAAACCAACTGCTAAACTTTCTGGAATACGCAACAAACTTGTTAGTTCACCGAGTTTGATAGATATGTTAAGCACGTTGGATGCAATGCACCTAACCAAATAACCCTTTCTACGTGTACTCTTTAACATGCGTCATTCCGGCCCTTTTTCTTTTTCTTTCTTTTTCTTCTTTTTTTTTTTTCTTTTTCGACTATCTTTGCAAGCCTTATTGTTATTTAACCTATGGATTCCTTTCTTTTTAGTGGTGGTCGAATCTTATGTGGATTGCCTACGTATCACGACCCCGCGTGAATCAGACCGAGCGTAGTTCTGGTAACAAGATTGTGGCAAAATTCAGTAACTTTTATATCAAATAAAACCGTGCAGTTACAAAACACGTCTTACAATAATCAGCAAAACAAAAGAAAATGCTTGACTTGGGAAAGTAAAGATAAAAATGCCAACTAGCTTGACTCAACATTTCAAAATACATTTTCAATCAAAAATCTAATGCCCTAAAATCCCTGGGGGCCCGCGAGGCATCATTCGGCCTTGCCGCGGGCCTTGGTGTGAGGTCCTTATGCAGTCCCCTCAACTCTTCCATGATCCGATGAACATAACCCATAATTGAAGCGAAAAGGTCGGCGCGGGGCATTCGTTCACAAGCTAGGCACTTCATGGTGACATAGTGCCCGATTTCTCCAATTCGGTCCTTGATCATGTCCCTTTCTCCGAGTAGCCGCTCTATCTGCTGGTTTTTCGTCCCCAATCTTCGAGCATTGTTGGTGACTTGGTCTAGGAGCCTATCCACTTGTCCTTGCAGTCGGGCCATCAAATTGTGGCAACGGTCGAGGTCCGTTCTGGCGTCTTGGGCTTGCTTGAAAACCCGCTCCCTGAGGACAACATTTGCTTCCCTCAGACTAGTGATGATCTCAGTGTAATCTTCTTCCACCCGTTTTAGGTGAAGTGCATGTTGATGTGCCTCCTTCCTCCAGCTAGCCCGGATCCTCGTTGTCTGGGCTTTTGACTCGTCCAATTCTCTTTGGATATCGGTGACTTGGCTTTTCAGACCCTTTATCAATTTTTCGTCGGCCCGACTCCTCAACTGTCTGTAAGCATCTCTTTTCATTTGCTGGATTTGAGCTCTCAAGAAGTCATTTTCTTGTGCCAACTTCTTTTGTCTCCTTCGTCGGTGGCAGCTTGCATGTTCTTCTCGAATTGGAGGTCCCGGACCTGCTGTTCTATCCTGCCAATCTTCGTCCTGTACCCCTCCTCCTTTGCTAACCAATCCCATTGTTCCCGTGAATCTTCCGTGAATTGTTGGACATGGGCTCTTTTAGAACATTTCCGACGAATCCGAAATCTTTTCCCGAACCACACGTTGTACTTTGGGTCCACCTCTCCCTTAGCTAGTTCCCGGACCATGGTTTTAGGCTCAAGGAACCGACATTCGTGCCACAGCCTTCTAATCTTCTCTTCGGGGAATACGACTCCCGGGCTCAACTCAATGGCGTATTTCCTCAGGTCTTGATCGGTAGGAATAACCTGAAACCTTCCTAGTTGACGTAATACACGGTGAGGGACATATGGTTGGACACTGCGGATCCCCATCAGAAGGATATAACACTCCTCGGCTGCCATATATATTACTTCAGTATCGGGTAACCACCCGAACGCCCATTCAATCCGATCGGCTTCTATTGAGCTCAGTCGTGCAAGCCATGCCTCGACGCCTTCAGGGAATACAGCACCCATCATTCGTTCTTCGAAACCCCTGATACAGTTTTTTCCGGTCAACCCATGGTTCATGTATTGTGTTCGGTGATGGAGGTGTTCTTGCATCCATAATTGGAGTAACAGATTGCAACCTTGGAAGAAATTGCCCCCTTCTCGGCATACAGTCAAGGCTCGATAGATTTCGGACAAAACCAAAGGGACCACCGTGCCGGTAGCCTTTTTGATTGCAACATCGGCTATTCCTACCAGACTTATCTCTATTTTCTTATCTTCACGTGGACAAATCACAATCCCCAAGAATGTCGTAATGAATGCTAGAATTCGTCTGGCCTCCCACTTGGTTCTATTCCCTGCGTGAGTTAGCCCAAGGTTTGACTCTTCAAAACCCCGAGGAGCGCCGTACCGTTGATATAAGAATTGGAGATCGCAACACCCTTTCAGCAGATCATCATTTTTCACCTTCCGACTAATGCTCAACAAATCTAGAAACCCATGTGGAGATACCGGTCTTGGTGAGAGCAGGTATTGCCCTCTTAATTTCCCATTTAATCCTGTATAGCCCGCAATTTCCTCTAATGTGGGCGTCAGTTCAAAGTCAACGAAACGGAACACATTGCGGGTCGGATCCCAGAAAGATACCAGTGCCTTGATGATGTCTTCCATTGGCTCGATATTCAACAGATCAACCAAACCTCCCAAAATTCTCCCTACTACCTTTTTGCTATTGTCTTCCAAATTGTTCCACCATATACGGAGCTGCTGAGGGACCTCACTAAGGATTGAAAATGATTTATTCTGATTCGTGCTCATCCTGCACATTTATTAAGGTGATTTAAATAAGAAAAACAACTTTGTTTTGCTAAAAATAAAAAAATCAGTTTTCAATCACGGCCTTTCAACGTCTCGGGGACGAAGGCTTTTAAGGCTGTGGGGTAAATTGATCGAAATCAAAATTTGACCCAAAGGTGGCCGTTTATACAAAAACAGCCTTCCGGCGTCCCTTTCGGGAACATTCGGCTATTTTTAAAAACAGCGTCACCGACTTATTTAGTACAAAAGTTAGTTTTGATTTTTCGACCATTTTCAAAAGGTGAAGTTGGACCTGATGGAGGTTGCCTACGTATCTCACATCCAATGAGAATCAAACCCACGTAGTTCGGTTTTGACGAAACAAACGACATTATGTATTTATTCATTTTACTAAAGGAAGACAAATAAGCTATTTCTATCTTAAGAACAAAACATATTTTCCTTTCCTTTTTTTTCTTTTTTTTTTTTTTTTTTTTTTTTTTTTTTTTTTTTTTTTTTTAGCATGCAAGTCTATAACAGATAAATGCGCAAGACAAACAGGATGCAGCAGGATAGTCTGTTCATTTCAGGTCACCTGTCCTAGACGGACCCAACCCCCGTGTTGAGTCCCCTAAGCCAAATGCGACATGATGCAAATAAACGTTTCCTACTAGGGATCCGGCATGAAGCTTTGTTATTCTAGGTTTAAAAACCTGGGTTTATCTGTTCTAGACTTGGCTTACCCGAGCGGACAGCTCGAGCCGAGGAGGAGGCAGCAACCCGGGAATACATAAGCTTCACCGGTTTTGCAACTTATCCAAACCTCGTTCTAAAATGGGAATTAGACACTATACAGAAAAGAAGTCACACGAAGTGCACCCTTCTTCATGATTTAGAAGACTCGTAGAGGAGATTGGTTTCGGCACAATTTATATGTACAGTTCACAAAATATCAAAGTTGTAAAGACAATATTTAGCACATTAATACAAACATATAATAAAATCAGATAATAAACAAGCCAAATACAACAATTATTCCGAGCTCGAATTTCAAGTAGTCCCCAGCAG